>AWOL01S0095042.1:0-24684 GCA_000715115.1 Nicotiana otophora | reverse complement strand
GGTTCTATTTTTTTTAAAAATAGTTAAAATAATTAAGTTAAAAATATGTCTTTGATCAGACACTTTTAACTAGAGGTGTACAAAGAAAACCGATAAACCGCATCAACCAGATAAGCCGAGTCAAACCGTAAAAACAAATCGATTGTGGTTTGGTGTTGGAAAAACAAAACCGACCATAATTGGTTTTGTTTGGTTTTAACTAAAAAAGTTCAAACCGAAACCAAATCAACCCGACATTATATTTATACAATTTTTAAAAATATTTTATGCATATAACTATTTATTGTAATATAATTTACGGAAAAGGTTCATATATGCCAGTGAACTATGCGAATTAGGACAAATACGCTCGTCGTTAATAGTTTGGCACAGATATGCCCAATCCGTCCAATACTTACTTATTCATGCCCTTAGTTTAACGGAACCACTATTTTGTCTTTCTTAAATAATTAATAACCGATCTGCTGACCCGATCCGCTAGAACCCGACCCACCCTTATTTCAAAGATATTTTTTGATATATTATTTTTGTTTCATTGAGAAATTGTGGGATAATCATATTTATTTATTTGATTAATTTGATAATCGATTTTTTTTGTTATACATCATTTCGGGAAGTAATCCTACTAAAAGTAATAATTGATATTTATTTATTATTTTAATAATATAATATTCGAATTAGTTTGTGCTTTCTTCAATCATTTTACCATCTATTTTTATTGTTTTCACAATCTATTTGTATTTTTTTACCAATACAAATACAAATAACTCCATGTTCACTATAACTTAACCTGATGGATCCGTTTTTTGTTTAGATAAGTGATCATTATATGATTGATTATTAGTTTATTGGATTATTTTCTGCATTACAAATTTATCATGAAATAAGTAATAAATTGTTAAAACAGTGGTGCTTCTTTTCTATTTTTATTAATTAATTATTTCATAACAAATATTATTTCATAACAACCACCACTGCTATGAAATATAATTCACTGCTTGTAAGTTGAGCGCTTGCTTTGCTCATGGGATACAGGCCATAATAGAAATGTTATACACTTGAAATATTTTGAGGTACTTGACAAATATAACAGTAGAAAACAAAATAAGACTTGAAACTAAAGTTAAAGATAATCCTAATTTTGAAGGGCTTGATTGAGAAAATTGGTGCTACGACCATCTAATTTGGATGTAAATAAGCTTCAAATTAAAAACTGCATAGATCGCTAACATCCAAACTTTAAACGATTTAATTATGTTCATTGATACTTTTTAGAAGAGTTCTTTTGAAAACTAAATTTGGGAAAAATAAAAATAGATGGTAAAATGATTGAAGAAAGCACAAACTAATTCGAATATTATGTTATTAAAATAATAAATAAATATCAATTACTATTTTTAGTAGGATTACTTCCCGAAATGATAACAAAAAAAAATCGGTTATCAAATTACTCAAATAAATAAATATGATTATCACACAATTTCTCAATCAAACAAAAATAATATTTCAAAAAATATCTTTGAAATAAGGGTGGGTTGGGTCCAAATATGCCCTTACAGTATGCGAAATTGAGCACATTTGCCCTTCGTTAATACTTTAGCTCAAATATGCCCTTACCGTCATATAGTTGGTTCATATATGCCCTTAGAGTTGCACAGTTGGCCCATATATGCCCTTTTCGAAACGGAATTTACCCAAACTAATTAGCTCTTTCATTAATTGTATTAAAGTGTATTACAAACACTATTTTTTTTTATTAGTACTTTTTTTCTTTACCTTTCTCTTTTCTTTCTTTTTTCTTTTCTTTTCTTCTCTTTTTTTTTTTTACCTTTTTCTTTCTCCCTTATCCGCTTCCTCCATTACTGATGTCTTCTCCATTTTCGTCACCAATTTTACTTGACAAAACTCATGAATTCTAATTATTAAGAAAATTCTCCCATAAAGTAATCAAGTTTCAATTTCACTGGCCCTCTAAATAAACAAAATTAAATTGTCCAAAAATTATGGTTTATACTTTAAAATAATAAAAATATCTCAACCTTTAACAATACTCAAAAGACCAAAATATTTAAATTATTTTTACAAAGTTAATTTAATGATTAAAAGCTTAGAGTACAAGTTATAGTGTTATAAATTTGAGTTGTTAGTCTTTTTTCATCTTTTTTCAGCTGGACATTTTTTATTTTTTTTATTAACTATGTAAATTAGGGGTGTACATGGAACGGGTTGGTTAAGTGTTTATCAAAACCAAACCAAACCAAGCCAAACCAATTATATCGGTTTGGATTGTTCGATTTTGTTGAATTTTTCGGATTTTTTGTTACATAAATATTATTTCAATCTTACTTTGTTAACTTTTTTAGAACTAAATATATGTTCAGTAAAAATTTAAAAACTGACAAACATATGATCTATAAAAATATTATTATGGGAGAATTTTCTTAGTAATTGGAATTCATGAGTTTTGTCAAGTGAAATTGGTGACGAAAATAGAGAAGATATCAGTAATGGAGGAAATCGGATAAGGGAGAAAGAAAAAGGGAAAAAAAAGAGAAGAAAAGAAAAAAGAAGAAAGAACAGAGAAAGGTAAAGAAAAAAAAGTACTAATAAAAAGGAACTAGTATTTGTAATACACTTTAATACAATTAACGAAATAGCTAATTAGTTTAGGTGGATTCTGTTTCGAAAAGGTCATATATAGGCCAACTGTGTAACTCTAAGGGCATATATGGACCAACTATGTGACGGTAAGGGCATATTTGAGCTAAAGTATTAACGAATGACAAATGTGCTCAATTTCGTACAGTACAGGGGCATATTTGGACCTTTTACGTTAATTATTTAAGAAAGACAAAATAATGGTTCCGTTAAACTAAGGGCATGAATGAGCAAGTATTGGACGGATTGGGCATATATGTGCCAAACTATTAACGACGGGCATATTTGTCCTAATTCGCATAGTTCACTGGCATATATGAACCTTTTCCGTATAATTTATAAATATTTTTTAAATTTGTTCACAGTTTTATCTTTAAAAGATTATTTAAAGTTTGGACTTAGCACTCATGAATGGTCCAATTAAATTTATAGCCCATAAAGGTAGTAAGTCAAATAAAGTTCAAATCATTACTAATGCTGATAAAGGAAATTCAATTCAGCACTATGAATGACAATAGTGTTGGATATCTATTTTTTAGTTTTGCATTGATTTATAATGAAAATGTATAACCTAGTTTATCTTTTTTATGCTTAGTTGAGTAATTAACAGTACTTATTAGTTGTACTTATTTTAGCATGACCTATATAATATTTTTAGGTTATGTTAATTTTTATTATGGTGTATTAATTAGTAGTAATATTTTCTGTGTGATTTTATTATCTATGTTATTGAATATTTTAGTACAATGTTATAACTCATCTCATATTATTATTTTATTTTCTCGAAAAATACATTATATAATTGTATCCTACTAGGACTAAAATAAATATTTGGAGTACAAGTTACATATTTTGTGTTATTAAGACTTTACCGGAAAAAAATCCGAAAACCCGAAAAAAATCGAAATACCCGAGAAAATTCGAAATTGAAAACCCCAACTTTATTGGTTCTGTTTGGTTTATAAATTTAAAAACCCGATACTATTGCTTTGGTTTGGTAATTGAAAAATCTGAACCAACCCGACCTATGTACACAGTACACCCCTACTCTTAACTTAATATTCACATCGGCCAAATTTTGAATTTACTACGGTAAATAATATACAACCTATTTTGATGAATAAAGTACCATATAAGATAATTATTGACGATTTATTCCTATAGGATAGAAATTGATTAATTGAACAACCAAATGCCTCATCATTTTCTCTCTTGTATTTAACGTTAGTTATCCAAAATTTTGGTAAATTAAAATAGAATATTCTCTCCTTGACATCTAAGCACAGACTATTAGAATTTGGTCGTTTGGTACTACCATACACCATAGGTTAGACAAAATTTTAGTCAATATTATTTAGTAGCTGGTTTTAAAAAAAAGAAGATAATTACGTAGTTATAAACGGTTGATAGGGATGGAATTCCAGCTAAAGCTAGCTGAACAATTTTAACATATAATTATCAATTTATAATCAAACTTATGAACAATCAAATTGATTATCAAAGCTCAAAGCCAACTTTAGATCAATTAACAAGTAATTCTAAGAAACAATTTGTTTTTTTCTTCTTTTTAAATGCTAATTAAGGAAATCTTGTAGAAGCTCCAGAAAATGACGAAGCAACATATTCCCTCACTTCTTTAGCAATCACATCTCTCATCACATCCCAAAACCCCGCCGGAAAACTCTCCGTTTTCCTCTCCGGTAACTCATCGCCGCCCATTCCCGGCGGCGCTAAGGACAAAGTCGTCATTGGGTCATCAAATTCACTGCTACAATTAGTCGTAACAACATTATTAATTGGGAAATTCCCTCTAATTGGACTTTCATTAGCATTCATATAATCCATGCACGGCCCAGATCCCGATGCTGACCCGTTAATTTTCACATCAGAAAAAACAACCGGGCTCTGATTTTGCTGCTGAAGTAACTGTTGGTAACGTCTCTTTAGTGTCGAATTCCAGTGATTCTTAACAGCATTATCAGTCCGACCCGGAAGTAATCTTGCAATAGTAGCCCAACGATTTCCGTATTTTGCATGAGCAGCCAAAATGGTGTCATCCTCTGTTTGCGAAAATGGCCGGTGTTGCACATTTGGACTTAATTGATTACACCACCGTAGCCGGCAAGATTTACCGGACCTACCCTTTATATATTTACTAATTAAAGACCAATTTCGAGCCCCATATCGCTCAACAAGTTTTGTTAAAATCTTGTCCTCTTCAGCACTCCACGGTCCCTTTATTCTCTCGGATTTTTTTCCATCCCTTGGTGTTTTACCAGAAAGTGAAGATTCAGATGAAGATGATTCACATGAAGATGAAGTAGTAGATGTCGAACACCTGTTAAAAAATTCCATTTTTGCAAAAATAACCACAACAAGAAAGATAGTTAAGGGGAATTTTGAAAATGGACTTGTTGTGTTTGGGTTGAATACTAATGGTTAGTTTAGTGAATAAGTGGGGTTAAGAGTGATGTAAAGGGGGTATATATAGAGGCAGAAATGATAAGAGATTTTATTTTTATTAGTATTATTTTTTTAGAAATGATAAGAGATAGTTGTATAATTGAGGGTGCATGAACATAAGCCAATGGCTTTTTTCAGAACATTTAGGTGGAATTAGAGATTTTGGACTGAGGTGAAGGGGTTGGTTCTTGGAAACTGCCTTATGTAAAGTTGGTAGGGGTTATAACTTGTAACTAAAAAGGGTGCGTAGATCTGCAACCAGTTGTTATGCACATACTCAAAAAACATAGGGTATTATTATATTATAATTTTGTGTGATATGAACAGATTTGTCGCGGCTGGTGGTGTTTTGTCGTTATTAGTACGTAGATTGACAAATTTGGATATCCAATTATCTAGGGGAAGGGAGAAGGAGATAATTACTATTCTTATTATTAATAATAGGTCAAGAAAATGAGAGACCTAGTAGATACATTGAATATAGTGTTACTATTGAAGGATTTTAAGTATTATTGCTTCAATTTCACTGCATTTTCTTTTGTCATATAGTCCAGATTCATAAATGAATCCTTGGGATCTTTAATTAGCGATCTTTTGTGTACAACTTCCGTACAACAACAATGGTACATGGTTCCTACAAGAATCACAAAAAGGATCAATATTACGTCAGTCGCAATTAATCATATTTATGCCACAGATAGTATAGCCACATGGTTCTTTGTATAATTTACTTCAACAATAGCTTGTTACTTGAGCAAGAACTCTTCAACATCCCTTTCACCTGAAAATAAGTTCGTTTAAATAGTGTTAACGAGGGAAGTACCTCAAAGCAACAATAAATTTATATTTGTGTGACCAATAAAACATGAGTTCAAGCCGTGTAATCAGCCACTAATCCTAGTATTACGGTAAGCTATTTACATCACACTCTTTAAAGTAAAGAGTTGTCACATTGTTATTAGGAAAAAGGCATTGGTTCTTAAATATTGAGATAAACAGAATAGAATTATATTATGATTTTGCACAATGTTAGCACTCAGCATAATCACTTGTAACTTTAGAGTGTCTTTTAGTAAGTTGACTGCACCCTCCGTTTCAAATTAGACAGGGTATTTTGCCTCGGCACGCACTTTAAAAAAATTGAATCTTTGTATTAAAAGTTTAAGGGGTAAAAGTTTGTGGAACCATAACATTTGTATAATTATAAAAATTTCTCATGAATGATAAAAAATAGGTAAAATGAAGAGTTTAATTTAAAGTTGAATTATTTCCAAATTTAGAAATGTGTCATTTATTTTGAAACAGACTAAAAATATAATTAAATCATCTAATTTGAAACGGAGAGAGTAAATAGTTTTGAAACAGAACCACTAGTTGATCGAAGGAGCATATCATTTTTAACCAGAACTTACTTTCTACCCTTTACCGACGAATTAACTTGCTCATAACTAATTACAACAATCGCTAGAAGTAGAACATAACAACACAAAGCAAAGCAAACCGAGGATTAATATTTAGTACTAGCTAGTTTTGCTAACAAAATGTGTCTACTTTTTTACTTGGTTTTTCATTGTACCTCATGTTTTCCCCGCTGCAATAAGATTATAACAGTTTATCCCACTGATGATATTGTTCGCTTTATGTCTAAGCTCGCACGACTTTAAAACGTATTACTAGGGTTCAACACTTATTACTTATATAAATTAGCAAACCTTAAACTATAGTGACGTATTTAAATCCGTCAAGGCCTAGGCTTAAAGCACACAATATGACTAACGCTCTTAACAGTTACAAAGGCAATAACAACTAAAGTAGCATCAACTATTTGGAGAAGGGGCAAAAAATAAGGTTTTGTTGCAATAAGTAACGGAAAATTTGGAAATAAACGTAGAAAACAAGGAGTCGAGAAAATTGTAAGTACCAATCATTCACGTACTAGCTAGCTATGTAGGGTTTTAACATAAAACAAGAGGGAGCGTTTAAAACATGAGAGACAGTAAAGCCATAATTAGCTGTTTAATCATAATTAACAACATCATCATGCTATATTATTATCACTCTAACGCCGTATTCATGTTAAAATTCCTATTATTAGCATTTATTTTTAAATTTAAAACCCAAAGAATTGTCAAGTGGGGTTATAACTTTTGACCAACTTTACAGACTTACAGCTGGGAATCCAAATGGAGATCTCTTTTGCCTTATAACCAACGGCTTTGATCAATCGAGGAGTGAAAAAGGTGAGATATGCACTAATTAATTTAATCAGCTTGAAGATGACTTCAAGTAGCTCCACGTAGGCATGGACCCCACTAACAGCCTGGACGAATCTCACGTGATTCGAGTCTGCATTCCTTTGACTTCTCAGCTTCGTTTTATCTGGGGAAATATTGGCCTAGGTCCACTCGCTGTATCGGTGCGTGTCGATCCAAGTCTTTTTAAATGTGTTAAAAAAGGTGTTTTTTTTTGGGTGCAAATGTTAAAAAAGATTCGAAAAAAGTTAAATAAAAGTCGCAGGGAATTAATGTATTCGTCTATTTAAAGGCTATCGGTGAAATTATAAGTAATTACAAGTTAATACATAAGATGAAGAAAAATAAGTAAATATTGTTCAAGTTGAGATGCAGATATCTCGTTTTCTTTAAGGAGATTTAAGTTCGCAGTGGTAACATCTTCACCGATCCAGCAGTAATACTCTTGACTTGTCTCCTCCAAGATACAACAATCCGATAACGTCGTGTGACTTTAACAAATTCTGGGAAAATTGTTGAGTCAAACCTCTATCAAAATGAACACTTTCCTTCAACAAAAATAATGAATATTCTCTCTTGTAGAGAATAAGTGAGAAACTTAGATTTTCTCCTTCTATTAACCGTCTTTTTTACTACATCAATCTCACTTTTTCATGCACACTATAATACATTTTTCATATCAAAACATAAGTAAGAAACACCACTATTTATAGGTGTAAAATTTCTTCCATAGAATAAATAACAAAGTTATGGGATAATAAAATTTGTACAACATGGTTGATGGTTATAAAATTTAGCATTTAGTGGGTAAATAGTGATAGATCATGGCCAGGGACGGCTCAACAACATTTATGGCCTAAAGCCAAAGTCTAATTAGAGGCCTTAAACCTAAACAAAAATTTTTAATATATATTTTTATTTGAAATCTACTTTTCAAGTTTTTTGAGATGCAAAATTATTAATAATTTTTCTATATTGATTTTTTAAAATTATTCTTTATTAATTTATAAAGTAGCCAAAAGTTTATCAAGAGCTCCTCCTTCAGATTGTATAATTTTTCATCTCTTCTCTTTTATTCATTCTTTGTTTCTTTTTGAGTTTTGAACGAACAGATTCATATTTTCTAGTTGACATACTTAAGTTCTGACAAATATTTAAAAAGAATATACCTATAAAGTAAAATAAAAATATAACACAAAACAAATACTAGAAAGTTAAAATGATAAACCCTGATTCAAGAAGTTTGAAGATTTAATTTTAAAATATTTTTTTGCTACTTCAAAATACTTTCCGCAAGCTTGTAATGTGCTAAAAAGCCGAAAATGACGTACATCATATTCTTGGTTGAAATAAAAAATTTCGTTTCAGGCAAACGAGGCAATGCATAATATATTTTATCAATAGTAATCTTAACTTTGTTTTGTAGAGAGAAATGGAAATTATCAAAAGTTTTAAACAGTGAACAGTTGAACTCCTGAAGAAACTAAGAAAAAATAGAAGACAAAGTATGTAAGTTGATCCCAGAAATAAAAAAGAGTATGCAAGTTAATGAGAGAGGTAAAATAGGATATTATGACTATTGTACAAATCAAGCAGAGAGAATAATGTTTCACAATTTTCTAATGAAAAGGGGTAAAAAGAGAGTAATGATTTATCTTATTTTTTAAGTTAAATGGTCACTATACAAAGCTAAATTTTGCTTTCTTTTTATATGATTAGCGTACTTTTCATATGAATATTACTCAAATTTATCTTTAAAAATAATAATTATATATAAGCCTAGTATTTGTAGAAAAACGGGGCCACCAAATCTGGAGCCTAAAGTAACTGTCATACAGCTTGTGATGGTTGTTACCGATTGTATTATATCTTATTATTATTTTAAATACGATATTTGTTTTGATTGTTACTTAAATTTTATTGTATCGTATCGTTAAATCTGTCGTTACGTAATGATGAAATGTGTCACTTTATGTAACGACCGATTTGATATGGTCGCATCGTTATCTTGTCTCTTTCTCTCATCTCACCCTTCATTATTATTAATAAATTTATTTCATCATTTATCCTATCTTTTTATATAATAATTTTACCTTGTATCATAATTTTTCTTTATAATAGTGCAAGTTTATTCTTCATATTGCTGGTGCATGATATCATGAAACAACGGCAAACGATACAATCTATCCAAACATTGTATTCATCAAACAATACAGTACAATACAATATAATACGATACGATACATTATGAAACGATATGTAACAACCATCCAAACAAGCTGTTAGTTGCTTCACATTTCGGTCAGCCCGATTATGATATTAGTGATTACATGAGTTACATCAAAAATAATGATCACTTTCTTTTTAATTTATAGTCACTACCTTACAATAAATAATGTACACCAACAAAGACTTTACATATTGGAATTCCTAAGAACATATTCACCAAAAATTAACAAAAATATACAGTATACGCTAGCAATGTTTTCATATAAAGACAAATTCTCTAAATTGTCCTAGAATCTAATTTGTCTACAAACTGAATCAAATTTAGAAGCCTACTTTAACGCATTTTTTCTTCAAGTTTAAACTTCTTAATATCACTTTTAACATCACCATACTAAATTCATAACTGCTCAGATTGACAGGCACTCTTTTGTAACATTTTGAAGATTAATGATATGTGTGCAGAAAGGCGGAGCTAGAATATGGTTTAGGAATTCGGCAAAACCGGGTAGTTTTGATCAAAACTCTATGTTTGTCATTTATCTTAAAAAATTCACTAAATATATATAAATTATTGATTTAGAAACTAGTAATTTAAATGGATCCATAAACTTAAATTGTGACACTGCCTCTATTCATGAGTTCTCACGGTTAGTTAATAATGACATATCGACGAAGAATCAATAATTTATATAGTGTTTAAGTGTTTTATTAAAAGGTAGAGAAAAATATTACTCCATAGGATTTAAGTTACATGTAAAAGCATTAAAATTTGTTACACTATGCGTAAAGTTTAATAAGCCTATATGAAAGTAGGTCAATTACGGAGTAAATTTTATGGATGATCATTCAACTTTGTGTTCATTATCCTAAATTCATTTATCTTTTTTCTTGTTATGTAAAAGTCATTTAGTTTTATGTTCATTAGTTACACAAAAATTATTTTACTATGCTCTAGTTATCACAACACTCACTTTGACCAAATTTTATAAAACTTTCACCTGAAAAGTCTATTACGCCCTTGACATTATAAATCCCCCCATTTATATAATATCTTTTATATTATATACTGTATAATATATTTTTACCTATATATTTAACTTATAATTAAAATAACTTATTGATTTATTATTTTTATAATATAACTGACATTTATATTTTTTCTTAACATTATAGCATTATTAAATTTGTTAGTAATATTACTGTGAATAAATCTCACTTCAACATTCTTAACCATACCTAATAAAATATTTTTAACAAAAATTATAAAATTAAAGCACACAGATTTATCAGTCAAGCCATATTCGTTAATCTAATAAAGAAAATACCCACATTTAGCACACTCACACATCAAATTAATACTTTAAAAAAATAATATTAACAGATTAAATATTTAAAAGACTTAATATTAAACACAAACATCTTTAAATCTTTTTAAACTTTACTGATTATAATAAACTATCATTTGTTAACTAAATCTATTTGTATTATTTCAAATAAATATTAAAAAATAAATATTTTTGTCGTTTTTATGTTTCAATATATATTCATGTTTGAATATGATTCAACAAATTGAGTGTCATCTGCCATGACAAAATTAAATGTACGGATATATTATAAAATAATATAAAGTCATTTTAATTATAAGTAAAATATCTAGCTAAAAATATATTATATAGTATATAATATATAAGGTATTACATAATGGGAGAATTTATAAAATCTGGTCAAAGTGATTATTATGATAACTAGAACATAATAAAATAATTTTTGTGTACATAAAAAAATAAAATAACTTTTGAGTAATGAACACAAGAATGAATGACTTTTACGTAATAAAAAAATAATTTAAAAATAATAAATATAACGTTAAATGATTATCCATAAATTTTACGCTCAATTATTAGAGCAAAGAACTTAAATGAGAATATTATTAGAGCAGTTGTATTGCACGCTATAGGAGATTGATGGAATGGGAGATGCACGCTTGCATATATCTGAATGAACCGAAAGAAGTGAGTGGGTAGAGCCGCCCACGTGTCAGAAAATAAGCGGGGGACTCGATAATAGCGCGGCATTTTGGTTGATTGATTTGTAGAAAAGGAAGGAAGCAGTTGGGCAGTTGATATAATAAAGTAATACTACTATTACTACAGCTGGCCCTCACCGACCTGTTGTGACGAAACTGCCTTCCCCTTTCACTACCCTGCCCCCTCCTTTTCACTCATATATCATCATCCATTTGTCATCTCATTTTTGACAATTTTTTATTAGGTACTTCAACTTTTAATATTGCATTTCCTTGCTTAGAATGGAAGGCAGGCACCGGATTCAAGATTTGAACCATATGAGCTTCAATTGTAATCTCAAATTAATATACAATAATAATTGGGTTCACAGTTATATATATTTATAGATATTTAATGGATTTTTTTAATAAAAATACAGGATCTTCGCAAAAGTTACTGGGTTCCCGGGAACCCAGTAACTATACTCTACATATGTTACTGCTTGGAACAATGTTTAAGTTATCTTTGTGTGACTTATAGACAACTGGTTCGAATCGTGGAATGATAGGCTGCCTATTTCACACTTTTTTGGGATGCGACCCTTTCCCGGACCCTACATGAACACATAATATTTTGTTCACTAATGACCCTTTTTATTTCCTTGCTTGATTACCTTAGTTTTTTTTTTTATAGCCGTGGATTGTGGTGTTGGTTTTTTAATAATTGTGAGGCATGATATCGGGCCAACTTACATACATTTTGATTTATAAGATATTTGTTATTATTCACCTATGTAGGTATCAAATAATTCGATTCACCAAATGAAGGTTAAATACATAGAAAAAAATCATCTAGTAATTTTTAATTTTTTTGCCCGAAAAATGGATAACAATTGAATTTAAACGTGGTTCTAAGGATACGTAGTATAAATTGGTACAAATTGAGAATATACAAATGGGTATCGAAATTAACTGTAAAAGGGGAATTAAAACAAACCGAAACTGAGTAGGAGAATGATTTCTAAACAAGCAAGATGTATCAATGTATAAAGCTCGCAAGAGGATAATCTTTACTATATTTGTCCGTGAATATGAATGAATCCTTTGAGAATGTGTATGCCTCCCTCTTATAGTGGAGGGATCCTACCTTGGGTATAATTAAAAATACATAGTGGCGAATCCATGATAGATTAGCTTTTCCCTAATTCCCGCCGAGATTCTCTCCCTTGGTGCGGCTGTAACGGCTCTTGTTTCTTGGCTCGATCTTGATCGGATTTGGTATTGGTCGACATCCAAATATAGAGCTTGATACTGACTTGAGCTCAATATTGATTTGGGGCCCGATATTGATTTGGGTTCTCGCTCTTAAGCTCGATAATGCCGCTTCGCATAATAGTTCGATTTGGACTTGAGCTCGGTAATTAAAACTCCGAGCTCGATATTTGATCGGTCCCAAAAATTTGAGCTCGGTAACCCGGTTTCAGATCTCATCTCGATATTATGATGATGACCTGCGGTCTGTTATGTTCCAATCATGACTAATCATACGAAGGTTAAAATCGGTTTTGACCGTATACAGATAGTCCCCTCGTTTCTCGGAAAGAATATGGCGAGAAACGACATGATTTTTCAACGGTATGACTTAATATACACTGACATTTGCATCGAGCCCGACCATGACGTACGTGATAAATGCCCCGTCGGTTCAGTTACCAAGGCATTAAATGCGTGTCAGGCGATGGTCGGCCATTGCTGATATTGAACCGTCGTTGCCAACGCTATAAATAACTCATCTTTTTTACCATTTATTACTTTTACATCTCCAATTTCCAAATCTTCTAAATTTTTTCTCGCATCCTCTGCGTTCATCTGTAAATCTGTGATTTTTGCTGCAAAATCTCTCTTTAGAACACCAAATCTTATCATCTTCCTCTATCTTCAATATTCAAATCCAAATGGTGAAAACGTCAAAAATCATTCCTCATAAAGAAAAATATTTTTCTTCGCGGCCCGCCGGCGACAAAACACTGATGGAGCCACGACCTGAGGAGTCTTCTCCCGGGGGGTATGTTCTTACCTCTGATTTTAAGATCGGCAAAGCCTCGCCGGTTCCCGGTTGATGGGAACCAATATCGAGGTATATATGCTTGATAACCGAGGGACATCTTAAACAGGTAAGGAAAGATTGCAACTGGAGAACATAGAAGTGATAATCCCGGCTCCCGAAGAAGATATTACTACTCATGTGAAAGGGTTTTTAAGTGTGTATACTTACCCTTTCACATTGGGCCCCCTCGACCCTGTTGTCATCGATTTTTGCCGCCAATACCAAATAACCCTAGGCCAAATCCATCCTTCTTTTTCGTGGATCGTTATTATGATCCGCTTCTTCATGAACAAAGTCGGGGGGATGTCTTTCACCCTCCACCACCTCATTAGATTCTACAATCCCCGCCTCTATCGAGGTGGGTTAATAAAACTCCAGCGTCGGGCCACCAAAGTGTTGTTCTCGAGCATAGATGAGGACAAGGACTGAGGCTGGATGGGTAGATTTGTTCGAGTGAAGAATCCCGACCTAATCCTGGCCGAAAAGATGCCATTTTCCAAGGAATGGAACATGAAGCGTAAGTATAATTTCACTGTTAGCTCCTTTTGTTTTATTCCTTCGTTTCTTTCTCACTAATGTCCCCTTTTGTGATGTAGCGGTTGCTTGGATGCCCGGTATTGTTCCTAACCTTAAGAGCTGGGTATGAGACCTGGCTTCAACCTTTACATATGCCGAGCGCTCGTGGCGCGATTTATCAAAGGACCGATGAGAGGCCAAAAATCATGGTAAGACTCTTTACCATGTCTGATATGATTCGCACAAAATGTTTCTTATATTTAACCAATTCTCTTATGTGTAAGCCTGGGCAAGGATGCGGTTATGAGGCCCCCATCAGGCGAAGAAGAGATTTCGGCCCCGGCTCCGAAACCGGCGGATAATAAATGAAAAAGGGCATCTACCTCCGAGGGTCCAGAACTTAAGACAAAGACGGCTCGTAAGCTGAGGAATAATATCATCCCTCTGACCGAATAATCTGTTCGGTGTCTTAGGGACGAAGATGAAGAAGGAGAAGAAAACGACGGCTCCATTCTGGTGGCCCGAGTGAAGAAAACTATTGATGCCCCAAAGGCAGCTGGATCAATGGTGGTTGATAAGGCTATGCTTAGAACCAAGGGGATATCGGAGAAGGATTCGGGCAAAGTCCCTGAGTCATTGGGGATCGAGACTACCTCCCACCGAAGTCAACCAATGGTGGGTATATCTGAAAAGGCCGGCCTTGAAGCTCCTCGAACTGAAGAGAATGCCCCAAGTGACTTACGTAGGGCGATAGTGATCGGATATTCGCCCACTTTCCCTACTTTTTTTGAAGGGGCAATTCGGGAGGCTCAAGCTTTGGGGACCCTCGAGGTAGACGTGTCTCGTGAGAGAGAGGATCCCTACCGTGATTTGTTTACCGGTGTCGAAGATTCTGCCGGCACTAGTGACGTATCGGGTCTTTTCGTCGAGGCTCAACGAGCCATGAATCGGGTAAGTCTCGATTTCCTTTGTTGATGTTTATATTTTACCATTCTCTCCCTAACTCTCTTTTTTTCATACACGCTTTAGTCCTTCATCAAGAGGCATTTTCCAAATCTCGGGTAGAGTTGAGCCGATGTGAGGCAGACTTCCGAGGGCTTTCGGAGGAGAGAAACGCCCTCAAACTTCTTAGTGGGCGGAAAGAGGAAGAGATCAAAGATCTTCGGGCCGAGTTTGTCAAGGCTCACCGAGATCAGACATACATGATCGAGTAGGTAATGAAAATTTTGAAAGGTCATGGGCTCGCTTCGGGGACGGTGGCTAATATTTCAATCTTACAGCTGTAGCAGAAGATCGAGAGGATCGAACAATTACGTGAAGAGGTCGAGAAGATAAATGCGGAGTCTTAGGATGGAAAGAAAGTATGAACCGCTTTGCTGCAGAGAAAGAGGCTGCTCGAGCCCAATTGTCATTGGTCGAAAGTCAACTTCAAGGCATCAAGGAGAAGAGCTCGTCTCCAGCAAGAAAAATAGAAGAGCTCGAGGCTCGGTTGGCTTCCGAACTTGCCAAGGCCAAATCTGAACTGAAAAAGCCAAAAACGAGGCGGATAGAATCGTGGCCATCTATCGGGCTGATGCTGAAGTCGCCCAAGTGCAAGCGAGAGAGAGGCAACCGAGACCGCTCAAACTCGAGCATATTGGATTGATGAACTCGCCAAATACAAATCTCGGAGGGAAACCCTCGAGGAGATCCATGCTCGAGGTTTCGATATTACCGAAGAGATAAAGAAGGCTAAGGAGCTTGAAGCCGATGCTGGAGCCCTGGCTTCTGATGATGATGGTGATGATGATGAGAACAAAAGTGGGTCTGAGAGCAGGGAGGAGCTCGATGGAGAAGAGATCGCTCCCGGAGATATTTGTTTTCTTAAAAAAAAAAATCCTCCCAAATTAGGAGGATCTATAGTGTTTCCACACTTTCCCTCCAGTGTGACTCGAACCCAGGACCTGACGGTCATAGGTGGAGGTGCTTTTACCAACTGAGCAAGCCTCACTTGTCCGGAACCTTAGGTTTTTTTTTTGTGTAGGGTCCTGATCGGACCTTGTAAATACTCATATATATATGAAGATCTTTTCCTTTCCCAACTTGTCTTTGTTTCATTTTCTGCCTTGTAAAAATTTTGTTTTATTCGTGCCTTTATGAAAGTTTTCATAAGTTCGAGGCTTTAGGCAATTTGATCGAAGTTGGACTTTGTAATCTTTATAACCGAGTGAGAGTTTTCCTGAACTTGAAGTAATGTAGCCCTTAGGTTTAGTAGTCGAGTGAGTGATTGCTCGAACTTAAAGTAAGAGCAGCCCTTAGGCTTAATAGTCGAGTGAGTGAGTGCTCGAACTCGAAGTAATATGGCCCTTAGGCTTTATGGTCGAGTGAGTAATTGCTCGAACTCGAAGTCAGAGTAGCCCTTAGGATCAATAGTTGAGTGAGTGATTGCTCGAACTCGAAGTAATATGGACCTTAGGCTTTATGGTCGAGTGAATGATTGCTCGAACTCGAAGTAAGAGTAGCCCTAAGGCTTAATAGTCGACTGAGTGATTGCTCGAACTCGAAGTAATATGGCCCTTAGGCTTTATGGTCGAGTGAGTGATTGCTCGAACTCGAAGTAATATGGCCCTTAGGCTTTATGGTCGAGTGAGTGATTGCTCGAACTCGAAGTAAGAGTAGCCCATAGGATTAATAGCTGAGTGAGTGATTGCTCGAACTCAAAGTAATATGTCCCTTAGACTTTATGGTCGAGTGAGTGATTGCTCGAACTCGAAGTAAGAGTAGCCCTTAGGCTTAATAGTAGAGTGAGTGATTGCTCGAATTCGAAGTAATATGGCCCTTAGGCTTTATGGTCTAGTGAGTGATTACTTGAACTCGAAGTAAGAATAGCCCTTAGGCTTAATAGTCGAGTGAGTGATTGCTCAAACTCGAAGTAATATGGCCCTTAGGCTTTATGGTCGAGTGAGTGATTGCTCGAACTAGAAGTAAGAGTAGCCCTTAGGCTCAATAGTCGAGTGAGTGATTGCTTGAACTCGAAGTAATATGGCCCTTAGGCTTTATGGTCGAGTAAGTGATTGCTCGAACTCAAAGTAAGAGTAGCCCTTAGGCTCAATAGTCGAGTGAGTGATTGCTCGAAATCAAAGTAATATTGACCTTAGGCTTTATTTGGATCATGAAGTAGAAAGAATTTTCTAGAATATGAGATACCGGTAAAGAAGAAGTTTATTTTTATAAGCCATTATACATGTGTTTGTGTCTTGTGCCAGGGCTTCGAGTAAAACTATGCGGGCATGGTTTGTTTTGACCATTTGGCCCTTACAATTTTTCCTATCTAGACCTTGTTTGACATGAAGTAACCTTCTTGTATCGAACTTGATTTATTCGATGGCAATGCCCCCAGTATTCGAGGTTGATTGTAAAGAGGTCTCGGATACTGTTGAATTATTCTAAGTTAGCATGATCAATCGTTGCCTCATTAAAAACCTTGCCGAAAAACCCATTTGGGACAAAACTGGTCTAAGGGAGAAAGAGTACAACGCGTGCTTTCAGACCTAAAGGCTTTGAGTTGAATAATCCATCCCTGTTTCTCCTTAGACACATGCAAGGGTTAGTTTTTAAATATAAATGAACATGAGAGGGTCGTACCGTAGCAGTAGTATCGTTTTAGGTGCGAACATTCCAATTGCTTGGTAGTTGTTTGCTGTTTATCACATCGAGCTTGTAGGCTCAATTTCCTGCGACTTCGAGAACCTGATACGGTCCTTCCTAGTTCGGACCCAGTTTCCCTTCATTCGGATTTCGGGTGTTGAGGGCGACTTTTCTTAGCACCAAGTCCCTGATTTTAAAATGTCGAAGGTTGGTTCTTCGATTATAGTACCTTTCGATCCGTTGTTTTTGGGCGGCCATTCGAACGAGCGCGGCCTCCATTTTTTCGTCTAACAATTCGAGGCTTTTTTTCATAGCCTCGTGATTTGATTCTTCCATAGTGTATCGAAACCTGACGCTTGGTTCCCCGACTTCGACCGGGATTAGAGCTTCGGCGCCGTATACTAAGGAGAACGGTGTTGCCACCGTACTAGATTTTGTCGTTGTCCGATATGCCCAAAGAACTTCGGGTAGAATTTCTCTCCATTTCCCCTTAGCGTCGTTCAACCTTTTCTTTAGGTTTGGAATGATGGTCTTGTTCGTCGATTCGGCCTGTCTGTTCCTACTAGGATGATACGGTGTCGATAGTATCCTTTTTACTTTATGATCTTTGAGAAACTTTGTTATTTTGCTGCCGATAAATTATTTTTCGTTGTCGCACACTATCTCAGCGGGTATCCCGAATCGGCATACGATGTGATCCCAGATGAAGTTTATAACTCCTTTTTCTCTGACTTTCTCGAAAGCATGTGCTTCAACCCATTTAGAGAAATAATCAGTCATAAATAAAATAAACTTAGCTTTACCTGGGGCCGACGGCAGAGAACCGATGATATCCATTCCTGATTTCATAAACGACCATGGGGATAAGATTGAATGAAGCTGCTCTCCGGACTGATGAATCATCAGTGCATGTCTTTGGCATTTTTCACATTTTTGAACGAACTCCTTAGTATCTTTTTCCATACTGTCCCAATAATACCCCGCTTTAATAATTTTGTGAACCAGTGATTCGGCGCCGGAATGGTTCCCGCAAATGCCCTCGTGAATTTCTTGTAGGACATAGTCGGTGTCTCTCGGACCCAAGCATATTTCCAATGGCCCATCGAACATTCTTCTATACAATGTCCCATCCTCGGCTAATGTGAATCGTGCAACTTTTGTTCGTAGAGTCCTTGACTCCTTAGGGTCCGACTGAAATTTCCCATTCTTTAGATAATCAATATATGGTCCTCCAATCCCAAGTTAAGCTTGTGGAGTTCATTTTGGTGTGGCTTTCTTCGACTACCGACTTTGAAAGTTGTACGACAGTCCCCGAGCTAATTTCATCATCTTCGACTGATGTCCCCAAATTTGCAAGGGCACCGGACACAGCATTCTGCTCTCGAGGTACATGGTGTAGGGTCCATTCTTTGAACTGGTGTAGGGTTACCTGCAATTTGTCTAAGTACCTTTGCATTCGATCTACTCGAACCTCGAAGGTTTTGTTGACCTAGTTAACCACGAGTTGGGAATCACACTTGGACTCGATGACTTCCGCTCCCAAACCTTTAGCCAGCGACCATTAATCATGGCCTCAGATTCGGCCTCATTGTTAGTCAACTTAGGGGTTTTGATAGACTGTCTAATCATATTGTCTGTGGGCGACTTCAAAATGATGTCTAACCCGGACCCCTTCACATTCGAAGCTCCGTGTGTGAAAAGGGTTCACACCCCTGAAGATGTACCCGATTTCAGTAAAAGTTCTTTTTCGACCTCGGGCACAAAGGCTGGTGTAATGTTGGCCACGAAGTCCACCAAGATCTGAGACTTGGTGGCCGTTCGAGGTTGATACTCGATATCATACCCACTGATCTCGACAGCCCATTTGGCCAGTCGGCCCGAGAGCTCGGGCTTATGCAAAATGTTGTGAAGGGGATAAGTGGTTACAACACAAATTGGGTGACATCGGAGATACTGTTTTAGTTTCCTAGATGCGCTTATTAAAGCAAGCGCTAATTTTTCTAAGTGTGGGTACCGAGTCTCTGCTTCACCTAAAGTCCGCCTAACGTAGTAAACAGGAAATTGCATACCTTGCTCTTCCCAAACTAGGACACCACTTACTGCGACCTCCGAGATGGCCAAGTATAAGTAGGGGTGCTCGTACGCTTTTGGAGTGTGAAGCAATGGCGGGCTCGAAAGATACCACTTCAGTTCTTCCAATGCCTTCTGGCATTCCGGGGTCCAAGTGAAATTGTTCTTCTTTTTGTGCAGTGAGAAGAACCTGTGGCTTCGATCCGAAGACCTCGAGATAAAATGATCTAAAGCGGCTATCTGCCCCGTTAATCTTTGTACGGCCTTAACGCTGTCCACGACTGTGATGTCTTCGATTGCCTTGATTTTATTGGGGTTGATCTCGATTCTCTGATTTGACACCATAAAGCCGAGGAACTTGCCTAAGCCAACCCCGAATGTACATATTTCGGGATTGAGCTTCATATTGTACTCCCTTAGTATGTCGAAAGATTCCTGCAAATGCTTTAAATGGTCCTCTGCTCGTAGGGATTTAACTAACATGTCGTCAATATAAACTTCCATTGATTTTTCTATTTATTTTTTGAACATTCGGTTTACTAGGAGTTGATAAGTTGCTCCAGCATTTTTTAGACCGAATGGCATTACATTATAACAGTAAGTCTCGTACTTAGTGATAAACGAGGTCTTTTCCTAATCCTCCGGGCTCATCTGTATTTGGTTGTACCCGGAGTAGGCATCAAGAAAACTGAGAATCTCGTGGCCGGCCATGGCATCGATCATATGATCGATATTAGGCAAAGGAAAAGAATCCTTAGGGCATGCTTTATTAAGGTCTTTATAATCTACGCACATTCTAGGTTTGTTTCCCTTTTTAGGAATTACCACCATATTTGCTAGCCATTCGGGGTATTTTACTTCTCGAATGGACCATATTTTAAGAAGTTTGATTACCTCATCTTTGATGAAGGTATGTTTGACCTCGGACTGGGGCCTTCTTTTTTGTTTTACTGGATGAAATTTTGGGTCCAAGCTTAGCCTATGAACGGTGATTTCCGGTGGGATCCTTGTTACGTAAAGATGGGACCACGCGAAACAGTTCATATTAGTTATAATAAATTGAATAAGTTTTTTCCTGAGCTCGGGATCTAACCCCGTGCCCAGGTATACCTTTCGTTCGGGCAGATGTTCGACTAGCGTGATTTGCTCCAGTTCTTCGACCATTGATTGGGTTGCATCGGAATAGACGGGGACCACGAAAGATCGATGGACTAAGTGCTCATCATCTTCGTTAGTCTTCTGATTCTTTGTTTGGGCTAAGATTGACGTATGTGATTGCTATTTGGTATCCCGTTCCTCCTTTAATTCCAATCCTTTCATCGATGATAGTGAAGACACCGGAATTACTTCATCAATGGCAAACATTTCTTTTGCTTCAGGTTGCTCTCCGTAGACCATTTTGACTCCCTCCGATGTTGGGAATTTCAGGGCCTGGTGGAGGGTCGAGGGTATAACTCTCATATTGTGGATCCACGACCTTCCAAAAAGGGCGTTGTATCTCATGTCGCCTTCGATTACGTGAAACTTTGTTTCTTGGATGGTTCTAGCCACGTTTACCGGTATAATTATTTCGCCCTTAGTAGTTTCACATGCCATATTGAATATGTTTAGAACCAGCATTGCGGGCACGACCTGGTCCTGTAAACCGAGCTGCTCTACGTCCTTCGATCTAATAATGTTGGCCGAACTACCTGGATCAATTAACACACGCTTAACTTGAGTTTTATTCATAAGTACAGATATTACCAGTGCATCGTTGTGGGGTTGCATGACTCCTTTTACATCTTCATCATTGAAGGACAAGGTTCCTATGGGTGTGTAATCCTGAGTTCGAGATCGCTTTTATCTTACCGTCGACATCTTGGTGCGTTTAAGCACTGGCCCCCGGGGGGGGTATCGATCCCACCGATGATCATGTGGATGACGTGTTGTGGCTCTTCTTGTTCGTTTCGCCTACTGAAATCCCTATTTTTGAAATGGTTTTTGGCGCGGTAACTTAAAAATTCCCGAAGGTGCCCTTTATTGAATAACCGGGCTACCTCCTCTCTCAATTACCTGCAATATTCCGTTCTGTGGCCATGAGTGCCATGATATCCGCACATTTGATTGGGATACCTCTGGGCAGGATCGGTCTGCAGAGGTCAATGCCATTTAGTATATTTGATATGTCCGATAGCCGCCACGATGGCGGATGCATCAATGTTGAAGTTATACTCCGATAACCATAGTGCTTCCTTAGATCCGGTATGCCTATCGAACCCATTCCTGTTCATTAGTCCTAGAGACCCTCGGACTTGATCACTTCTTTTACTGCCTTGTACGTGATTATGTCTTGGTTCGTTTCCCCTATGATCTCTATTGTATGGTCGATATCGGTCCTTGATCGACCTTTGTTCTCGATTGATGTCCTTTTTAACAGCAGACCCAGAACTTAATTGATCACATCCGACTCTAATTTTTGATTGATACCGATTGTGTACATCGGCACAGGTAATAGCTGGGTACTCGATCAGATTATGCTTCAACTGCCGTGAAGCCATCAAACTTCGTTCGTTTAAACCTTGAGTGAAACCTTGAACAACCCAATCGTTTGTGAATAGTGGTAGATCCATTCGTTCCATTTGGAAATGAGATACAAATTCTATCTATCTGTCTTACCTTGAACAGGTCCGACTTCCTGGTTTCGACCTTTATGGCCCCAGCATGTGCTTTTACGAAAGAATCTGCAAGTATAGCAAAAGAATCGATAGAGTTAGGCGGTAAATTATGATACCATATCATTGCTACCTTAGAAAGGGTTTCACCGAATTTTTTCAATAATACTGATTCGATCTCGTCGTCTTCTAGATCGTTCCCTTTAATGACGCATGTGTAAGAGGTGACGTGCTCGTTGGGGTCGGTCGTTCCATTATATTTAGGAATTTTGGGCATTCAGAACTTCTTGGGGATCAGCTTTGGAGTTGCGCTCGAGGGAAAGGGCTTTTGTATGAATTTTTTGGAATCCAACCCTTTCAATACTCGCGGTGCCCCCGGGATCTATTCAACCCTGGAGTTATACGTTTCCATTTTTTGTCGTTTGCTTCGATCCTCCTTTCTCCTGACTCTATCCGTTTTGTCAGTTCCTCGAAAATCTTAGCAATTTCGGGATTAGTCCCCAATTCTTGCTCATTCGACTTTACTATAGCTGGACCTGTTCTGTGGGTGACTTCTCGGGGTAGACTGGGCTCCGGCCTGCTCGGTGCCTGACTTTACAACTGAGCTATCGCTACCTGTTGAGCTTGTAATATTTCGAAGATCATATGCAAGCTGATTCCGTTCTCCTCAGCGTTTTGGGTATTTCGAGCTGCACATTGAGTTCTACCTTGAATGTTATTTTCAGGGTCAGAACGTTGGTTCGCCTCGATGGCCACATATGAATTAACGTCAATTGGCACTTCGATCCGAGCTCCAACGGTATCGATGAGCGGCCTTTCATCTTCGGGCATTAAGTTGTTGTTCTCATCTTAAAGACCAGCTTCGTTGTCGATAGGTAGGGCCATTAATTGAAAGTTCGTTGTTTCTAACCTGAAATCAAAGACACTTCAGATAGCAAGTGTAAAATGGTGTGTTTTGTAGAGATTCCTACCAAATAACCACTGTTTTTCTTAGCCCCACAGTGGGCGCCAAACTGTTTACCGAAAAAACGGATAACAATTGAATTTAAACGCGGTTCTAAGGATACGTAGTATAAATTAATACAAATTGAGAAAATATACAAATGGGTATCGAAATTAACTGTAAAAGGGGAATTAAAACAAACCGAAACTGAGTAGGAGATGATTTCTAAACAAGCAAGATCAATGTATAAAGCTCGCAAGAGGATAATCTTTACTATATTTGTTCGTGAATATGAATGAATCCTTTGAGAATGTGTATGCCTCCCTCTTATAGTGGAGGGATCCTACCTTGGGTATAATTAAAAATACATAGTGGAGAATTCATGATAGATTAGTTTTTCCTTAATTCCCGCCGAAATTCTCTCCCTTAGTACGACTGTAACGGCTCTTGTTTTTTGGCTCGATCTTGATCGGATTTGATATTGGTCGACATCCAAATATATAGCTCGATACTGACTTGAGCTCAATATTGATTTGGGGCCCGATATTGATTTAGGTTCTCGCTCTTAAGCTCGATAATGCCGCTTCACATTATAGTTCGATTTGGACTTGAGCTCGGTAATTAAAACTCCGAGCTCGATATTTGATCGGTCCCAGAAATTTGAGCTCGATAACCCGGCTTCAGATCTCATCTCGATATTATGATGACGACCTTCGCCCTGTTATGTTCCAATCATGACTAATCATATGAAGGTTAAAACCGATTTTGATCGTATAAATAATTATTTGATTTCCTTGTAAGAAGGAATTAAATAAGTAACAACCTCGACGATTTTGAAGATGAAATTTGTGTTGTTCAAGGAATATTCTTCTAGGTTTTCGTTTTTTGCAATATATGAAATCCACATGTCAGTAGCTCAAGAAAGAAGACTAGAACATCAATGGAATGCATGATTATTTGATTAATTTTTTCCCAACTGTTGGAATAGTATTCTTTTATTATCAATTTTTGTGGCTAGTGTCAACAACATTTTTCTAGTGAAATGGACATAATCATATACTAACACTAGATTATAATGATCGTCCATAAAATTACACTTTTTGGTGAAATCTAATATAGCAAGAAGTATAAGAAAAACTGAATAGATCATGTATGAAGAA
>AWOL01S0095036.1:4891-17870 GCA_000715115.1 Nicotiana otophora | reverse complement strand
TCGGGTAATTCTTCTCGTGCTTTCTTAGTTGTCTTTAAGCATAAGCAATTACTTTTTATGGTCGTTCTACCACTTGTTGCATGAATACATGGCTCATCTCATTTCCAATAAATACTAAAATTTCTTGTAACACATATGATCTCAAATATTAGCTTTGATTTTTACTTCTCGTTCATTAGCCACGATGGTGCCACTTTCTTATGGAGTGTATACAATGTTGTTGTGAGACTGTTGTTTTCTTTCTTATGTCACTATGCTTAAGTTGAAGCCTTCTTCCTTATTCCCTCAGCTAGTCTTTCTTTGTAGTACTTAAGAGAGACCCTTTAACTCTTGTAAAGCTGCGAGCTTATTACATCGTATACCCGAAAGGATTTTTGATGTTCTTACTCACCTATAATTATCCTTAATTACTTACCTCCGCTCCCTTGTGCTCGTAAGGTTGATTCTTAACTGAAATTTTTGACTGTCTTCTCAGTGTCACCGATTTTTTTTTTCGTAACACTTATACGGTACCTTTAACAACCCCAACTTCTATCTGAACATTTTTCAACAATTGCGATCTCGTAGCTGCGAGACTGGATTCCCTATGTTGGGGTTCATTATGTTTATCTTACACGATCTGTTGATTTATTTGTATTCTCTTGTCTAGCCATAACTAGACTCTTCCTGAATCCACTACAGACTACTCGTTGGTCCATTCTCATATCTATATTTTGCGTAACCCCTTTTGGGTTATGTCCTTTGTCTTAACTTACCTCTCGTACTGGTTCCTTATATATCAAGTGTTCATTCCCACTTATTCATCAGTATCATCTGGTGCGGAACCCTTACTGCCTCTCCCCGTCGTCATGCTTACATAATGTTCTGAAGTCGTATCATATACGTAGGATCTGAATAAATGCAATCTCATTCCTTTCACTTTTCGACCACATTCTTTCTTTACTATTCCATAGTTACCTATAAATGTTTCACTTCTTTATATTTGGCATCTTTTCACATCTGCACAGACTCTTACTTGCCTTGCAGTAACCCTTCTGTATCGGGGATAACTAAATTTCTCACGCACGAAGGTGACACCTATTGTAACTGGCACACTTAGTCCCTTAAGCTTAACTTTGATCATAGTGCTTGCTTTAGGGAAGCGTCTTCCTGAATGACCTTTAAATGTTATTCTTCTGTTGTCCATTCTATTATCATCGGAACGTGATTTCTAAAATTCCCATGATGCCGTCTATTGTCAAATCATTCGGTCCCTAATTCATATTCATTTTATCTTGTTCACCAGCTCATACTAATTTCCGTCTAACATTTCCTTCTGGTAATCACGTTGGAGCCACCAACTTATTTCTTGAAAGAAGGATATGACTTTATGGCTTATACTCTTTTATTGTCTAAAGGCCTGTAACTTCTTGTCTTTTCCTTCACTTGACTATACACTTTATCATCCTGTCATATTTTGATTTACTGTTATCACTCATTAATCACATCTTACTCATAATGCTTCATATACTCTCTTCTTACTCTCCTGCTAATATTTCTGTCTATCATTCTATTCTAAAAACTTCAACAAAATGTTCTTTCACTTATAGCTCCCCTTGCTTCATCTCACTGGCTTTTCGGGATGCCTAACATTCTCTCTTTTATTTTTCTAGAAACGGGAGTCATACTAAGGTAAATATTTATCCCTTCTAGGATTCCACTTCCTATCTTCTGAAATTTCTGAACATTCCGGTATTCATATCTGACTATACAATTCTAGAGTGCACCATTTAGATGTCTCGCAAGGAGAACTATTACCATTTTTGCACTATCCTTCAGAAATGTTAGCTAATGATAATAATTCGTCCGCAATTTTAGGTTACTCTAACCCCAACTGGATTATGATATCCCATCCTTCTCTTAAACTATATATGTTAGCTCCCATATGGCATAATTAATATAGGTGTGGTCAATTTTATATATCTCTATTACTGTTGAAACNTGTTGAAAGTAACTCAGAATGCTTATATTTATCTGCCTGAATTATAAATACTGATAATCTTCACTAACTGGGTACCTCGTATCCTTCTTCACCTTGCTTCTTTTACGTGTTGAAACTTGTATATACCTTCTGATTCTCTTATTTCTTTTTACCATATGGGTGGATAGATATTCTTGCCTTAGGGCTCTTTATCAAGGAGTTTACACGTCTTAATACACACATGATCTGCTGAAGATCATACATTTACTCATCATAAGCCTGATGCAAAATCGAGTTCCTCTGACTCAACTCTTCCACAACCACATTCAATCTCTTACCAACTATCTTTCTAGATGTAGGTATCGTTGTATTACAAATAAAACAAAAGTTAGGAGTTTTAATCTTACAACTAAGCTCTACCACACAATCTAGAGTAAGAAAAAAGAGTGAAAGTCTTAAATGCCCTGTAGCCTCCTGCTTATAAGTGTGGTGCACAACACAATCATAAATAAGACTCTACTAGACACGGCTTGTAGACTCCCTAGGATAGAATTGCTCCGATACAAAGTTTATCATGCCCCAAACTTGAATAGGCATGGCCGGCACCCGGTGCGATACTCGGCCCGAGCGTACCACTTTGTAACTATGAACTCTGGAGGGTAATCCTCAACTTAGGCCGATGAGGCCATATTCTAAATCATTTAAAAATAACGTCTACAACCAGCAATAACAAATTAAATATCTACATAGGTCTGGTAAAGCTAGAATACTGATATTAAAAATGTACAGGACTCGTCTACAAGCCTCTAGGAATAACTAAATTGTATCATGGTCGGGACAGGGTCTCGACCTACTCATCAAACCTGTATATATATAAAATGGACTACAAGGTATCGACCTGGTGACTCCGAGGAAATTGAGCTTACCAACCAAGCTAATATTTGACTTTGTCTACTAGGAAGGTCTATCCAATTGTCCATTAATACATGCAGGCATGAAATGCAGCGTCCCTAGCAAAAAAGACGTTAGTACGAAATAATGTACCGAGTATGTAAGAAAACAAGATAACTAAAATCTGAAACTGAACTGATAATATAATAACTGAAAATACCTGGGAGACAAACATAATTTGAAGATACGCTTACCTGATGATACTGACTCATCTCTCTCAATATAGTAAGTAAAATAGATGTTCGGCCCTATAAGGCTCGGTATGTGTAACTGCTAAGCCATAGTAGGATCACTCATAGGCGATCGGCTATACTAGGCTCTGTATATCAATCATTATGGGCTCGCTCATAGACGTTCGGCCATAGCAGGCTCGGTATATAACTTACCATCTGATCAGAGGTTGCCCAATAGGGGCCTTGCCCATCGATTATAGCTCGATGGCAATGAAAATACTATAATACTGTATATATAGGCTCTCTGCTCTCTTGACTGGAAGAAGACAATACTCAATTGAATATGAAGTCCCGATAAGGGAGAATATTGTAACTTATGAAACTAGGAAAATGTACATAAATTCCGGAATATGAACTTCTCTTTATGTCTCGTTATCAAACATATGTAGTTACGGGATCATGACAAAATGAAGGAAAGGTTTAGCCTTAACATACCTTAACTCTGTTGAGTCCTTAATACCTTTCAAGAAATTTTTCAAACAATTCAACTCAATCTACCATAACATAAAGAGATTCAAAATCAGTGCTGAGTAAAGGCTAAGTCCGCTACTTAAACTAGTAACTCGTTTACGTAAGTTTGGGCAGCATCTACCCTGTAACTAGGCCCTCCTCCAATACCATATACCAACAACAATAAGAACACAACAATAAGAACATGTAAGCATCATTTTCCAACCTTATCTCCATCACAATATACCACAAAACAGCCTACACACCCTAATCACTTTCGTACATAAAACGACAACCAATGTAATGTCAAACAACCTAAACAAATCTAACGACGAACGACCAGCCCACCATTCTATCATTATGTGGTGTTTATCCATACAATTTGTCCTTCAAAAATCCATTAAACAGTAAAAAACAATAGACAGCCAAAAGGCAACACAAAACAGCCCACAAAACAGTCCACTACAAGTCAAATAATTCGAACTCACGGATTTCGATCACCGTCCCGTGAGTTCTAACTATTAGGAAACGAATTTATCAACCTTCCTTGATATTTAAACACTTAAATACATAAAGTACACATTTGCAGATATGCTTACCTGCTGATACTGACTCATCTCTCTCAATATAGTAAGTAAAATAGAAGTCTGACCCTATAAGGCTCGGTATGTGTAACTGCTCTGCCGTAGTAAGCTCGCTCATAGGCGCTCGGCCATACTAGGCTCTGTATCTCGACCATTCTAGGTTCACTCATAGGCGCTCGGCCACAGTAGGCTTGGTATATAACATACCATCTTATCAGAGGTTGCCCAATAGGGGCCTGCCCATCGATTATAGCTCGATGGTAATGAAAATACTGTAATACTATATATATTAATTCTCTGCTCTCTTGACTGGAAGAATACAATACTCAATTGAATATGAAGTCTCGATAAGGGTACTGTAACTTATGATACTAGGAAAATGTACATATATTACGGAATATGAACTTGTCTTTATATCTCGTTATCAAACAAATGTAGTTATGGGATCATGCCAAAATGAAGGAAAGGTTTAACCTTAACATACCTTAACTCCGTTGAGTCCTTAATACCTTCCAAGAAATTCATCAAACAACACAACTTAATCTACCACAACATAAAGAGATTCAAAATCAGTGCTGAGTAAAGGTTAAGTCCGCTACTTAAACTAGTAACTCCTTTACGTAAATTTGGGTAGCATCTCCCCTGTAACTAGGTGCTCCTCCAATACCATATACCAACAACAACAACAAGAAAACAACAATAATAACATGTAAGCATCATTTTCCAACCTTATCTCCATCACAATATACCACAAAATAGCCCACACACCCTAATCACTTCGTACATAAAATGACAATCAAAGTAATGTCAAACAACCTAAACAAATATAACGACGAACAACCAGCCCACCATTCTGTCATTATATGATTTTTATCCACACAATTTGTCCTCCAAAAATCCATTACACAGTAGAAAAATAGACAGCCAAAAGGCAACACGAAACAGCCCACAAAACAGTCCAATACAAGTCAAATAAATTGAACTCACGGGTTTCGATCACCGTCCCGTGAGTTCTAACTATTAGGAAACGAATTTATCAACCTTACTTGATATTTAAACACTTAAATACAGAAATTACACATTTGCTTAACTATGAAGTATCTTCCAAAACTGAAACTACAAAGAAAAAGAGATGCGATATAGCGATACTTACGTCGTAGGGATCGTTTTAATGTTATCGCTACTTGGTTTCGTACCCCGGATGATAATCTCGTTGGAAACCTTGAGGAGAGCTTGAGAGTAAAGTTAGGGGTATTATTTGGTCGTGTTCTATGGAAAATTGAAGAAGGAGATGAGATAAGGATATAAATATCCATTTTTTGTGAAAAGTCAAAAGGTGCTACTTGGCACCCTAGCATTGGTCCTTTTTCCAACGCTTATAACGTTTTATCCGGGGGTCGTATGAACGTACGGTTAAGAGCGTTAGAAACTAAATTCCAAGATCTTCAATTTGGTATATAATATGTCCCAAAAATACCTTATATAGAATACGAAATTTATTTCTCAAAAAGATCTGTTACAAGGTAAATCNGTTTTTCCGCAACTTAAATCCGATTTTTTTCAAACTTTATATTTTCTATCCAAACATCATATATAGTCATATATGACTTTAAACTCATTTAAATCATGATTAACAAGTCCCGTATTCNCTGCCGTAGTAAGCTCGCTCATAGGCGCTCGGCCATACTAGGCTCTGTATCTCGACCATTCTAGTCTCACTCATAGGCGCTCGGCCACAGTAGGCTTGGTATATAACTTACCATCTTATCAGAGGTTGCCCAATAGGGGCCTGCCCATCGATTATAGCTCGATGGTAATGAAAATACTGTAATACTATATATATTAATTCTCTGCTCTCTTGACTGGAAGAATATAATACTCAATTGAATATGAAGTCCCGATAAGGGTACTGTAACTTATGATACTAGGAAAATGTACATATATTCCGGAATATGAACTTCTCTTTATATCTCGTTATCAAACATATGTAGTTATGGGATCATGCCAAAATGAAGGAAAGGTTTAACCTTAACATACCTTAACTCCGTTGAGTCCTTAACACCTTCCAAGAAATTCATCAAACAACACAACTTAATCTACCACAACATAAAGAGATTCAAAATCAGTGATGAGTAAAGGTTAAGTCCGCTACTTAAACTAGTAACTCCTTTACGTAAATTTGGGTAGCATCTCCCCTGTAACTAGGCGCTCCTCCAATACCATATACCAACAACAACAACAAGAACACAACAATAATAACATGTAAGCATCATTTTTCAACCTTATCTCCATCACAATATATCACAAAATAGCCCACACACCCTAATCACTTCGTACATAAAATGACAATCAAAGTAATGTCAAACAACCTAAACAAATATAACGACGAACAACCAGCCTACCATTCTGTCATTATATGATTTTTATCCACACAATTTGTCCTCCAAAAATCCATTAAACAGTAGAAAAATAGAAAGCCAAAAGGCAACACGAAACAGCCCACAAAACAGTCCAATACAAGGCAAATAATTTGAACTCACGGGTTTCGATCACCGTCCCGTGAGTTCTAACTATTAGGAAATGAATTTATCAACCTTACTTGATATTTAAACACTTAAATACAGAAATTACACATTTGCTTAACTATGAAGTACCTTCCAAAACTGAAACTACAAAGAAAAAGAGATGCGATATAGCGATACTTACGCCGTAGGGATCGTTTTAATGTTATCGCTACTTGGTTTAGTGCCCCGGATGATAATCTCGTTGGAAACCTTGAGGAGAGCTTGAGAGTAAAGTTAGGGGTCTTATTTGGTCGTGTTCTCTGGAAAATTGAAGAAGGAGACGAGATAAGGATATAAATATCCAATTTTTGTGAAAAGTCAAAAGGTGCTACTTGGCACCCTAGCATTGGTCCTTTTTCCAACGCTTATAACGTTTTATCCGGGGGTCGTATGAACGTACGGTTAAGAGCGTTAGAAACTAAATTCTAAGATCTTCAATTTGGTATATAATATGTCCCAAAAATACCTTATATAGAATACGAAATTTATTTCTCAAAAAGATCTGTTACAAGGTAAATCCTTAGTCGATTTTTCCGCAACTTAAATCTGATTTTTTCCAAACTTTATATTTTCTATCCAAACATCATATATAGTCATATATGACTTTAAACGCATTTAAATCATGACTAACAAGTCTCGTATTTATTATACGTCACCTTGGGACGCACAGGGTATAACATTTAAGCAAGTAACAGTTGATCGCAAAAGACAGCAGATGAGCAACGAAGAAATATCAATGAGAGAAATAAGGGTGTTTGACTAGATATGTGTAAGATAATTGACTTGGGATCCAATTCTTAAGTTAATTCACTATATAATACTGTTGATTCTAACGAATTCAACAGATAATCAGATTACACTTGAAGTTAATGTTCCTCTTTTGATTAAACGTTAATTTCAGCAATTCATCCAATTGAAGTACGTTAAACAATTTCAACAATAAAATAATGGTTATGATCTAAAGGGTAATTTCTCACGATTATTTCCTTATTTTCTAGTTCGATTAACAATTCAAGAGGCTCTTTCGATTACCTATTTGAATCACGAATTTAAACTGGAACATAAGATGTAAAGCAATTCAAATAAGGCTCATCTTTCTATTAATTAAAATAAGAAATAACTCCACGATCTGAATTAAAACTCCATCAATTAATTCTAACAAGTATCAAGAATCGAATCCCTAATCAAATTATCAAAACACCGTATTTGTCAATACCCTAATGAAATTTACCCCATAGCTATGGAATAAGTCATCTCAATAAGGTTCAAAAACAAAGAAAACATCAGTACTACGGATTCGATACAAACTCCCGTATTGCACCAATTGTAGGTTGAAATCTTGATGAATTCTTGTGTCTTCTTGCCTTGGTTGCTTCTCTAATCTTTCGTAGGTCAAAAGTACCTTCAAAATCGTATTTTTAGTGTATTTTATACCGTGTATAAATAAGTCCGGACGAAACTACCCTTTCCTAGCCGAACTTGGAAATCACTCTGACAATTTTGCACAGTCGCGCCTCCCCATGCGGCACTAGTGAGGAAATCGAGAGAGCTCGCATTTTTCTTGTTAGGCTACTTTTTCATTGTCGCGCCGCACCTGGCGGTGCCCCATACGGTGCGGTAGTGGCTTTTTCTCAGAGTAAATTCATGTGTTCACTTTTTGATATCGACCCCCAAACGTGTCCCGACTTAATTTCTTGGGCTTCTACTCAGAATTCAAAGCTCCAAGTTGTTCGATTTTGCTCCAAATTACCAAAATAGCTTAGAATCATTTCCTATAAGGCATAAAACACGTAATAAGTATAATTTACTATCAATTAAGCTCAAACACACATAAAATATAATAATTAGAGTGCAATATTCGGGTAAAATATGAGTTTTTAGCCTACCATCACTAAGTTCAAAGATAATCTTCTTTTTTTGGTTTTACATGGTTTTAGTATCCGGATTTGAATTCGAGTCGCGTAAGCTCATTTAAAAAAGAAGTGTTCCTTATCAAAATATTTTTATTCTCAAGACTATAATCTAAAGCATCTTATTAAGAATAAAAATATCGTATTTATTTCATCACAAGCTTTGATGTTATCTTTTTTATTTCTTCTAGAAGCTCCATTTCTGACGTGTTATGATGAAGCTTAATTAGCTCCTATATTCTAAAGAGTTGTCGAGACACTTCGAGAAAATTTGATAACTCAATTTCTTAATAATATCCTTTGAAGGGATCTATTTAGTAAGCAGTTAAGACATGAAAAGAGTGATATTGAAGGATAGTTTTGTGCCAAATTTTCTAAATACATATGAATTATGATGAATTCCTGCATCTCAGCTTGATTTGATGCTAAAGCCTAACTTCATAAAGAAAGAAGAAAAAAAGCAATCCAGATGGTTTAGAATTCCATTGTGTATATCTATAATATTCATTTATTACTTTATTGTAAATAAGCTTCCTGAAGAAGCTTATCCATATGGGACTCCATCGTAAATATTTTTATCTATTTAGTACTCTATTGGAAATAAGCGTCCTGAAGAAGCTTATCCTTTCGGTACTCCGTTATGGATAAATATTACCTCTAGTAGAAGATTATTTATATCTGGTACAGTAGCAGCTTGCAGTAGCGGCTTACAAGCNAAGAATCGAATCCCTAATCAAATTATCAAAACACCGTATTTGTCAATACCCTAATGAAATTTACTCCATAGCTATGGAATAAGTCATCTCAATAAGGTTCAAAAACAAAGAAAACATCAGTACTACGGATTCGATACAAACTCCCGTATTGCACCGATTGTAGGTTGAAATCTTAATGAATTCTTGTGTCTTCTTGCCTTGGTTGCTTCTCTAATCTTTCGTAGGTCAAAAGTACCTTCAAAATCATATTTTTGGTGTATTTTATACCGTGTATAAATAAGTCCGGACGAAATTACCCTTTCCTAGCCGAACTTGGAAATCACTCTGACAATTTTGCACAGCCGCGCCTCCCCATGAGCACTAGTGAGGAAATCGAGAGAGCTCGCATTTTTCTTGTTAGGCTACTTTTTCATTGTCGCGCCGCACCTGGCGGTGCCCCATACAGTGCGGTAGTGGCTTTTTCTCAGAGTAAATTCATGTGTTCACTTTTTGATATCGACCCCCAAACGTGTCCCGACTTAATTTCTTGGGCTTCTACTCAGAATTCAAAGCTCCAAGTTGTTCGATTTTGCTCTAAATTACCAAAATAGCTCAGAATCATTTCCTACAAGGCATAAAACACGTAATAAGTATAATTTACTATCAATTAAGGTCAAACACACATAAAATATAATAATTAGAGTGCAATACTCGGGTAAAATATGAGTTTCTAGCCTACCATCACTAAGTTCAAAGATAATCTTTTTTTGGTTTTACATGGTTTTAGTATCCGGATTTGAATTCGAGTCGCGTAAGTTCATTTAAAAAAGAAGTGTTCTTTATCAAAATATTTTTATTCTCAAGACTATAATCTAAAGCATCTTATTAAGAATAAAAATATCGTATTTATTTCATCACAACCTTTGATGTTATCTTTTTTATTTCTTCTAGAAGCTCCATTTCTGACGTGTTATGATGAAGCTTAATTAGCTCCTATATTCTAAAGAGTTGTCGAGACACTTCGAGAAAATTTGATAACTCAATTTCTTAATAATATCCTTTGAAGGGATCTATTTAGTAAGCAGTTAAGACATGAAAAGAGTGATATTGAAGGATAGTTTTGTGCTAAATTTTCTAAATACATATGAATTATGATGAATTCCTGTATCTCAGCTTGATTTGATGCCAAAGCCTAACTTCATAAAGAAAGAAGAAAAAAAGCAATCCAGATGGTTTAGAATTCCATTGTGTATATCTATCTTTGTTATAAATATATTATATTATGGATGTTCATTTATTACTCTATTGTAAATAAGCTTCCTGGAGAAGCTTATCCATATGGGACTCCACCGTAAATATTTTTATCTATTTAGTACTCTATTGAAAATAAGCGTCCTGAAGAAGCTTATCCTTTCGGTACTCCGTTATGGATAAATATTACCTCTAGTAAAAGATTATTTATATCTGGTACAGTAGCAGCTTGCAGTAGCAGCTTACAAGCAACTTACACAGCAGCTTGCAGTAGCAGCTTACACAACAGCTTCCTTTATTCTATAAATAGAGGAGAATTTAGTTCATTATGTACATGAGTTTGAAGTTGAATAATATATCAATCTCTCTCTATACTTGTCTTCGATATCTTTACTTTACAGTCTTTATTTTATAACATGTTATCAGCACGAGTCTCTAATTTCATCATCACTTCCTGACTGTGAGGCAACATACTGCCCTTGTGCGTGGTCAAACCGAGTTCATTCAGAACATTTTGAGGAAAATTATAGCAGCACGTTGGTTTTGTTAATTTCCAACTCTATGAAGAGATGAAATCCTTCTGATGTCATTTCTCAAAGATAAGGCTTATTAATTTATAATTTTAATTTGATTTCCTTCATGAGCTTGAAAATTTATGCTTATTATCTATGTCCATCACGTGCTAATTCTAAGCAACTAGTGATGCAGGACTTACAGGTATATTGTGATTTGAAATACAAATTTGAAGGCCTAGAAGACAATGGATATTGAATCAACTTGCTATGTTACGTGCTCTGTATACGTATTAGCATATAACAACTATTTTTTTTATATACTTATTTTCATCATGTTGTCATCTCCATAAAAGATTACAAAGTGAATAACAATGTCAGATCTATCTAAATTCCAGCAGAGTTTGTGAGAAATATATAATTACCAACAGTGGTAATATTTTCTAAGTCTTGTTATGACTTAACTTCATGGTTCACTTGAACTCCAACAGAGTACGGCCACCAGAAGCGGCTATATTTCATATATCTCATTGTAACTAAATTTTGTTAACCACTAGAAGTGTCAGAAGTGATAATTTAGGCTTGCTATGGTTACAATGAAGATTAGTTAGAAAAACATTTCTATATTATATTCATACCTCGATTTGTTTTTGAAGTAGCAAATAACTTAAAAGATGTCCGAAGCATCACAATTTGATGTGATTATGCACGTTCAGATAATTATGTTCTATCTCCTGAAGGAAGAGAACTTTTGATAATATTAATCTATTTTCTGAAGTGAATGTGACAATATTAAATATGAACGCGCTCTTGATGTAAATATATTACGATTCACCTCCAGAAGAGGTAATACGATTGAGAGAATATATTCTCAATATTTCATATTTCAAATTTCTCCTGAAGTAGTAAATAATTATAATTTCCTCCTGAAGCAGGAAAATATTATGTAGTGGTAAAAAAATATTAAAATTCGTAATTTTTGTCATTTATAAATTTAGAATTGTCTTTATATTGTTCATTTAATTATGATTTTCTCTCATGACACCAAAAGTGTCTGAACAATATTTGATAGTACAAAATTTATCAAAAGCTCCTGAAGATCTAACTGTTTGTTTAGAAGACACATGACACCAGTAGTGTCGGATAAATATTAGATTGTGGATAATAAATGAAGGCTCTCGAAGAGCTTATATAAAAATATATCATTCATATTATATGATTATGGTCAAAATATATGTTGTAGTAAACCTGAAGTTTACTAATAAATGGCTATCATATTGAGACTACAAATGACTGGAAGATTGAAAATCTTCATGTTTTCACAATCATAGGGGGTAAAATAATATGTATTTGAGAAGTGACATGCCTTATTCTTTAATTTGTACTATATCATATATCACAGTAAACCAGAAGCTTACTAATGCAAAAGCAGTCACAGTAAGTCAGAAGTTTTACTGAGGCAAAAGTAGCTACTTTAAACCAGAAATTTACTGATACAAAAGTAGCCACAGTAAATCAGAAGTTTACTGATGCAAAAGTTTATGCTATAGTAAACCAAAAGTTTACTTAGAGATAGCACATGCCATGATAAATTTGAAATTTTCATTTGCCATTTTTAAATGAGCTATTTAAGAATTCAGATAAGCATATACTGAAGAACTAGAAGATTCTTCAAGAATTCTCTTGTGTTGCTTGTTCTCATAATAAATTGATTATACCAGCTAAAGTTGGGACTAAGATCCATAAATTCTGGAATATATAAAAGGTGAATATGATCTCATTCACCTATCATGTGAATCACGAATAGATGCATATATGAGATGGTTACATGTGTGTTTATTGTCAACCTGCAGTTTGGCATTTGAAATT
>AWOL01S0095020.1:4636-17069 GCA_000715115.1 Nicotiana otophora | reverse complement strand
CCTTCCCTTTATCTCCCCTCTCCCTTTGCTTTGCATCTTTCTTCTGAATTTCGTGGTATTGCTGTTTATCTTATGAGTGTTGTTGTGATACTAATATTTGCATCTTTTTTTTTTTTTTTGAGCCGAGGGTCTTTCGGAAACAGCCTCTCTACTCCTTCGGGGTAGGGGTAAGGTCTGCGTACACACTACCCTCCCCAGACCCCATTAATAGAATTCTACTGGGTTGTTGTTTATGTGGTGTATGTTTGATTGGACATAAAATTTAAAAATAAAGAAACACTTCTACTTATAGTCTTGAATATAATATAATAATGTTGTGAGTATAAAAGTTTGTATAAAATATAAAGTTTAAAGTTATTATTTTCAAATATAGAGATGTAATATTTCTTTTGAAAAATATAATAAAAAGAAAATAGTGATACATAAAATGGAATATAGAAAGTAGTGGTGGGCGTAGTTTGGGCAAACCCAAAATTCAAATTGAAATCCGAAATTTTTGAATTTTTGGTTTGGATAACGGATTGAATTTTATATTTTATTTTTAAAATTTTTGGATATTGGATTGGATGTTGGATTTGGTACTTCATTTTTGGATATTCGAAAATCTAAATTTTTTATATTTTATATGTAGTCCAAACGGATTAATCCGAAACCGAACTTAAAAAACCCAATCCAATCCGAGCTTATTTGGATTGGATTTGGATTGTCATTTCTTGAATCCGAAAATCGAAAATCCAAACCGAAATTCTTATATCCAATCTGAATTGTCCGAACGCTCACCCCTAATAGAAAGTATTTTCTGTTAAATCCTATTTTTACTCCTGTTATTTTTCTTCTTAATCCAGTTTTTTATTTTTATTTTATGAGATTGATCATATTAGATATTGGTAAAGATTCCCGAGCATTTCCATTAACGTTTATGTTTGTTGTGTCTTGTGTGACTTTACTCTTACGGGGAAAAGTTCAGTTAGTTTAATATGAAATAAAACAATTTCGTGGCTTTACTGTTATAAAAAATGAAGTTTAATATTAATACATGAAATCAATTCAAAAATTCTCATTTTAACTTTGCGGGTAACATGTTAAACAAACAATTGATAATAAATAATTTTGGACCCCTTACACTGCTTCGTGTAATTATCCAAAACTATATTTCTCTTATTTTATTGATTTTAAATTCGTTTCAGATGCAGGTGAGTGTGGATCGTCTTTGAGACATCTACTGTCCAAAACACGCCAAGTTTTAAAGCTGAGTTGCTTAGCGTGCGAATGTAGGCAGGTCTGGCTTTTCTTGAACCCTGAAAGATTTTAATTGGATAATTATTTATTAGACTGAAAATAAAAAATAAAAAATATAAAATTAGAAAATACTATCGAAAAATATATTTTACGATCACTATGATTTTTGTGTGAGTTGGTGAAAGTTTTATAATTTTTGTGCTTTAATAAAAAAAGTTATTGTGTGAAAAAATAAATTATATGACTTTGGTGAATAAAAATTATAGTTATATGACCATTTGTGAAATTTATCCCAACAAATTAATAATAAACTGAAATACTACACTTTTGACAAACCCAAGCACAAACTTGTTGCATGGGCATAAATATAAAACAAAAACCCAAACCAAAAGCTACAATTAACGAAAAAGAAAAAAGAAGAAACACAACAGACTATAATTAAGGTACCGGCACACAACATGTGGTTCGATTCTTACTGGTCCCTTTACCTTACCCTTCCATGTAACAGAAAATTTTATAAGCTACTAACTAATTGGTGCATAGAGGGAGTTCCTCTATGAACATTTTTTCTACTGTATTAATTTTCATGGACCAGGCTTGAAATCAATATGATCATCAGCAAATCTAACTCCTCCTTTACCTCCAATATTCTTAAAAGGCTTAGACCCCTTATAATGATCTCCATGTGCAGCAGCCACTTTAGAACTTGCAATTCTCTTATCAAATCCAAATTCTATATCCCCTTGACCTCTTTGATGAAATTCATTATGTTTCTGTTTTCCTTCTTTTTGTTTTTGTGGGTGACCATTGCTTTTCTTCACCTTAGGACCATGGCTTTTCTTGCTGCAGAGACGTCCAACGACACAAGCAATGAGAGATATGACCAAAACTATAGCCAGGACAACGAAAACACTGACAAATGAACCATTTGAATGAGAAGAAGAAGAAGAAGAAGAAGATTGAGTTGGGATATTGTTTGCCTGATTTGGGAAATTGTTTGGATTATTAGGATAGACTTGAACGGGTTGTTGCGGTTCCAATTGAGACATTTTCTTGGAATTTTGGCTGAGACAAGTTAGGGTAAGCAGAACAGAGGTCAACAGCTGAAAGCGATTGAGTTCAGTAGTTTGACTAACGGGGCAAACTTGTTTTTAGACTAAAATCTAAGGTTGTGTTCTTTGAGTGAAACCAAAGGAATGTCTTTGAGAAGAAATGGGAGAACAAACATTAGCTAACACAATACATGTGGGAATATTTCATTTTATAAAGCATGATTCTTGATTTTGGTGTGATAGGGTTCTAGGCTAATATCTCTAAGGTGTTTGAGTGAAACAAGAGAAGACTTAAGAGAAGAAATGGAATAATAAGCAATTATCAAGAATCATACATGTGGGGTTATTGTACTCCATGAGGTTACATATATTCTTGGTTTGGTTTGAGGGGGTTTTTGAATTCAAAAAAGGGATGCTTTTTCTTTAATAAAGAGAGACAACTAAAGATATTCTTGATGTCCTTTACTGCAGGAAGGAAGAGTATTTTAATTTTGTTTGCTTTGTTCGGAGAGAAAGTAAGGTTTTGGCTTTCCTCCCTTTGAATACTTCACTAATCTGTTGAATTTCACAACGCCCCATGAAAGTCTCTTATTCAAACATGGCTCAGCACCTTTCACTTTACTGTCTTATTACTCTGTATTATGTCTATAATGCAGCAGAGACTGTTATGTCAGTTTAGTCAGTACGGAACTTACATGCCTGCATTTGTCTAGATCTGTTATGGTACTTTTACAATAATGCTTAGTTGATTAGCATATTAATCACGAGATTTTAAACTTCTAATGATTTGGATTCTTTCCAAACATATGAAAATTCGTCAAACCGATTCAGAATTTGAAATTTATGAATTTGATATTGTTGACCATTTGAATTACGTCCAAAATTTAATATATGTAAACATGTAGTGTATTTCTTAATATATATAAAAGATATGAGCCAAATCTACTGAACTCATACCTTATACTATACATATGCCGCTACATAAAATAATCATGCACTACAGTTGATTGAATAAGTGATACACATATATATTCTTCTTGTTTGATGCAATTAATTGAATCAACTAAACAAATAACAAATTGTATGAGTTGTTATGATTTGTTATCACAAGTACTCACTCTATCCCACATTTTTTCACCACATCTCACTATTTGGATGTCTGGAGATATTGCCCATATTCAATGATGAATGTACATCAATCTTCGACTTTCCAACAGTGTTCTCAGCACACAATTGTAGGATCATTGTCACCTTTTCTGAAAGGTTAAACACACGGTAGATCATGTCCCTTAGAACTTTTGACTTTTCAAACTTGAAAAAAAAAGATTTTAAGTTATATATTTTCATGATGTAAAGAACTTTCATATTATTGTTGTAATTTTCACATAATCATATTAGGCTTAATCTGCAGAGTTATATGTTGTAGATCAACTCAATCCGTTAGGAAATTTTTTTTTACTGTCCGAACTTAAAATATAAACTCAAAATAATAGTGCGGAGGAAACAATGATTTGGAGAATAACTTATTGGGAAAAAGCAAATTGAAATCTAATTGGGATTTGAATTGAAAATAAGAGATTAATTATTTTCTCGCTAATGGAGTAGAACAAGTTGCTGAAATCGAGGAGGATATGTCATATGTGAAATGGCCTTTAATTATCGCCGTATAATGTTGTGATCTAATCTTCAGTCATGATGATTTTGGGCATAAAAGTGAAGGTGGTCATATTGTTTGCATTGGTGGGATAAAAAGGAGAAAATAATCATAATGTGAAATGTGGAAAAGTAGGTATGAATCCACCAACAAAAATAAAAGTGTCAAAGAAGAGTTTTCCGATGCAAAAATAAGAAAAGAATGGAGAAAAATATACAGTGATGGGAGTAATTTGGGACGCACTTTGCTTTGATTCGTTTCTTTATTCCTTGGCTTTCGGGAAAGTAATGTAGGATATGATCTTGCTGGAGTTGGGGGTAGGGTTTTTTTGTCTTCCAATGATTAGACCATTAATATGCTTATTGTAATCACTTTACACTTCATTAAACCTTTTATTCACCTTGGTTATTTTCGGAAGGATTAAAAACATCCTCGTTTTAATTACTTCTAAGTTCTAAATAAGTCACGATCCAAAATTCATTAAAAGCTGTAATAACGCCGGACACCGTTGTCAGACAAGTCAAAAATAAATAATTAATTTGGTTCTCATTTTAATATTTTTGAAATCATATTTCCTTCAATTAAATAGTGAAAGATGGAATTTACACAGTAAATAATAATATTTTTAACAATTTCAATACAGGACAACCCATAATCACCCCAAAATCCGGTGTCACAGGTGCATGAGTCTCAACTAGGAATGTAAAATTAAATACAACATCTGTCCGGAATATAAATTGGACAGAAAAAATATAAATACTCTGAAGGAGACTCTGATGGTTGTGATCGTAGTATAGAATGCAGCTCACCTAAGTTCCCGCGATAACCGCGCATCTACGCCCACGAGGCCACTAGATATATATGTATCTGTACAAAAATGTGCAGCAAGTATAGTATGAGTACGTAAATCAACGCGTACCCAATAATAAATACCGATATTATACTTAAGTATGTATTGTATGAAATAGCTGTAAATTCAATAACAAGAAGTGAGTGGACAATTCTTTTATTAATAGGAGATTTTTCCAAACTTATTCTCGTCATTTAACAATTTATATCTCAAGCCAAAGAAGCAATACCAATTATAACGGGTTCCAAAGATTTATCATGCGTAAATTATGTCGAGGTCGTACGGCCCGGTCCAACATAATATTTAAACTGTGCATTGCCGAGGGTCGAACGACACAAACCATAGATGTATCTATCTGCTACCGAGGCATTCGGCCCGCTCAACAAAAGAGAAAACACATTAAACAACTAATTCAAGCTTTATTAAGGGGCAAATATTTCAAGAATTTCAAATTCTCATTTAACGGTCAAGTAAATAAAGTTTAACCTTTTTACAATTCCCTTATCGAGTTTCTACATGTTTTAAATAATTAAATTAACAAGTAGGGCGCAAACATCGCAAGTACAACATGATATGGGTCCTAGACTACCCGGACATAAGCATAATAGTAGCTACGCACGGACTCTCGTCACCTCGTGCGTACGTAGCCCCCACAAATAGAAGCACATAATAATTTGATTCACCTATGGGGTTAATTTCCTCTTACAAGGTTAGAAAGGAGAATTACCTCGCTCCGAAATTCCATAACCGGCTCCAAAGCCTTTCCAACAACTCAAACCAATGCCCATCGCTCCAAATCTAGTCAATAAGGGTGCAAATCCATAAATATGTATTCTAATACTCATTATAATTCAATTTACAATAATTTTCAACTCTGCTCGAAAAGTCGATAAAATCACCCTCGGGCTCACGTGTCCGGATTTCGAAAATGTTTTAAGACAAACACTACCCATAGAACTACGAATTCAAATATATAATTTATTCTCAATTTCATGCCCAAATTCATGATCAAAATCCAAGAATACCAATTTCTAGATTTTTCTATAAAATCCCAAATTTTTATAAATTTACATGCTTGAATCCATGTATAAATCTTGTATTTAACTCACAATATGCGGGAATCACTTACCTTGACATAGATGATAAAAATCCCTCCTTGAAGTTCTCCAAAATCGCCCCAACCAAGTGAAAACTGAGAGAATAAGAGTCAAATCCCGCTTTTTAAAATGATTTTGCCCAGCGATTTTTCGCATCTGCGGTCCCACACTTGCGACAAAAATCATCGCAGGTGCATATTTCCCTTAGCTGGCCAAGCTCCGCATATGCGGACAAAAGGGACCGCTTCTGCGAGCCCATCCGCTCCTGCGACTACTTCTCTTGCACCTGCGGTGGCTGGGTTGCCCTCACTCTCCGCGTCTGCGGCTCGTAGCTCGCACCTGCGGCTGGCCATGCGCAGGTGCGATTATGACAACAACTGGGACTTCAACTGTTGCTCCCAATTTCCAACTTGGTATGAGTCTCGTCCGATTGCCACTCGGGGCTCCGCCCGAACATAGCTACAAGTTTGGAATCATAAAAGGAATTGCTCAAACCCTCAAATCATGCCAAACAATATCGAAATCATGAATCGCACCCCAATTCAAGCTTAATGAACTTTAGAACTTCAAACTTCTACATTCGAAGCCAAAACCTTTTAAATCACGTCCGATTGATCTCAAATTTCGCACACAAGTCACATTCGACATTACAGACCTACTCTAACTTCCGGAATCAGAATCCGACCCCGATATCAAAAAGTCCACTCCCGGTCAAACTTTTCAAAAACATTCAAATTTCTAACTTTCGCTAAATGACCCCGAAATGACCTACGGACCTCCAAATCCATTTTCGGTCGCGCTACCAATACCATAATCACCATACTGAGCTATTCCCGGACTCGAAATCCCAAACGGACATCAATAACATTGAAATGCATTTCAACCCAAATTTATGAAATTCTTCTAAATGCCAACTTTCCATAATATGTGCTGAAACGCTCCCGGGTCATCCAAAATCCGATTCGGACATACGCCCAAGTCCAAAAATTATCATACGAACCTGTTGGAACCTTCAAATCCCGATTCCGAGGTCGTTTACTCAAAATCACACCTTAGTAAATTCTTCCAACTTAAAGCTTCCGAAATGAGAATTTTCTTTCTAAATCAACTCCGAATTTCCCTAAATTCAATTCCGACCACACGTACAAGTTATAATACATGAAGTGAAGCTACTCAAGGCCTCAAATTGCCGAACGACGCGTTAGGGCTCAAAACGACCGGTCGAATCGTTATAAAATAGGACTGGACGTCTAGTCTAGCAGGTTGAGCCTGAATCGAGCCTAATTGGGTTCACTATAATATTAAGATGAGTTGAGTGCAAGCTAAGTTCAACTAAATTTGCTATAATAGTGAGCCTAATTAAAATTTATTAAATTAATCTAGCTGAGCTAGAGACGATTTTATGGCCATGCCTTGTTCTAAGGATTCGAACCTCCAATCTACTAATATGGAGCATAGGTATTCTATCAACTAAACAAACCTTCATTAAAATTTGGAGATCCAAACCAACAGGCGCTAAAAAAAAAGGAAAAAGGAAGCAGGCGACAGAAAGAAGGAAAGGAGAGAGAAATTGAAGACCAAAAAAAAAATGCAGCCTCATTACCCTCTCTTTTACTGTAACGCTATGCTTTCATTCCTTTTAACGATAGGGTTTTTGATGGGCTAATTAAAGTTTACTCGGATTAATATTTTTATATAGGATAAAATATGTTATGATACGTGGCCGCCCAAAAGAGGAACACGTAGAACCCAAGACGGGGATGATCAATACCAAAGACAACTATTCCGTTTGTCACCGGAAAGAATAACTCTCATAAAGATGTGGTGAATACTCTTTACCTGGTAGCATTTAATAGAGAATATTCCGTGGCATTAAGAACGATTGCCCGTTACAAGAAATTTGGCATTTATGTTCACCGTTACATCTTTTTCAATGACCCTCATAATTGACATTAAAGATTGGCACGATCCTAAGACCTCCCTCCCTAGACGTAGCTATAAATAGTAAGCTCAGTTATCATTGTGGGGGGGGGAATTTCTGACAAACTCATGCAACATTCTATTTAAAGCTTAATATAATCTTATCTTCTTGCTTTTTTAATTTCATTGTTGTTGTGCCCGGAAACCCTATTCCCAGAACTGTTATTTCTATTATTTCGTCGCCATCTCAAGGCTAAGTATTGCATAATTCTTCAATTATTTTATTATTTTAGGATCAAATTAATTTACTTGTCTAGAAATCACGTATAAATTCAATTGTACCATTTTACAGGTAAACAGTTTGGTGCCCACCGTGGGGCCTAGACCACCGCGTGATTAAATTGATTCTTGTCTTTCTTACTAATGCATTTTGTTTATTTTGTCCTAGAAAAAATCATAACAAATGGAAGATAACGTTGTTAACAACATGCATAATCTCGAGATTCAAGGGGACCAACCTCATTTCGAGGACTCAATCAGTGACACCCACAATGAGGGGAATGGCACCACACCGGTGCATGACAGGCAGTATCCTCAACATGTTCGGGAGAAAACTCCTGATGATGTTGAGTAGGAACATGTCGTTGACGCGGTAAGATTCTTGCAAGAGCAACATGCGATCATTCTAGACCACCTCATGCGATAGGATAAGGTTATGATGGAGTTGAAGCAGGCATTGTCGGGGGCTTCGTATAATGTGAATAGACCAGATCTGATTCCTCCTAGTGCTCCCGCAAATCAAACAACGCAGAGGGTCGACAACAACACTCCTAGAGGCGATGTTGGCTCCGATCGGACTGGGGGGGAGTGGATCCGGCCTAAATAACGAGAACGATCCTTTCAAGAATAAACTTTTACGGTTTATGAGGGAAGTGAAAGCTCGCATTGACCAAATCCCGGGCGTGCCACCAGTGATGATTTTACTTTTACACATATACTCACGATTGATTCCACTCTACCGCATTTGAGATAAGCGTGACAACATCATCTCATTTGAGTTTATTTCTTTTATCCATATTTGTAAACTTTAAGATCAATTTCTTACACTCCAAACATTTCAAAAGGTATGATTTTTACAACAACGCACGGTTTCAGTCTCAACCGGCTATAGCAACTTGTGCCTACGCACACATCAACTTTCTTGATAGTGTGGAAGTAATTCAAAAATTTTCTAGGGTGTTACATTCTTCCCTGCTTAGGATCATTCGCCTTCAAACACATAACATAATTTATCTCTTCTTTTGCACGTCTCAAAACCCCAAATTTTTACTAACTCTCAAATTTTTCAGCAGAGTCTCCCCTGTAATTGGGTCTATCCACCTGCCAGAGTAACACCAAAATAACTCCTAATAACACATCCACAACCCAACAAAATACCACAAGGTATATATCAATAATACCAATCTCGGCATCACAAGCACTATATTATCATAATGATATCAGGACATGAAGCACATCATATGTATGCTCATCACCACATCTCTGGTCTTAAAAACTGTTCATAATTAATTCCAGCATCATCAATTAATCTCATATTAATCACCACCTCATTTTGAATTTTCACAACATTGACAACAGAATGTGAGGTATGAAGACCTCATGATTACTTACTCGGATTAATGTGTCACATTTAACGCCACCCGAGCACTCACCTCATAGGCTAAAACTCAATGTTTACAGCACGAAAATAGTTGTATATGAATAGAAAAAAATATACAAGAATTATCAGATAAGCCTAACAGGCATGACTCCCTATTAATATTATGGTACAAATTAAATTTCACACATGGAGAATTTTAAACTCATAAATATTTTACCACAAGGACTTCGCTCTTATATAACTTCCTCCGCGGCTTGCAGCCCGGTTTAAATATTTCACAACATATAAAAATGCGAGGATCTCATCCTCAACTCCGAATCACAAGTATGTTGCACATTGTGCCAATTGAAATTTTTAATTTCCTTCTTTCTTCTTTTCAATATATTTCATAAACAATTTTCACAACATATAATGAACCCTCATACTGGTAGGGCATATAATTCATAAAAAAATTAGAATCAATTATTGCGAAACACATTAAAGCCACTGTAATGAATAATAAAAATTACTTTTGGGCTTATACCTCTCAATGGTGTACCAAAAATAAAATGACAGACACGGGTTCACATCTTTAAATCTTCCAACATGGATAAACATATAAGTGGGTCACAAATTTACGAAACTCACTCATAAGTGGAGCATAATAGGAGGACTCACCTCAAAATATCCTTTTATAATAAAATCAGGATCGTACCTGTAACAATACCATCTCATGTATTGGCCTCAGCCAAAACATAGCGATTATATCAACGGGTCGGGCCTCCACCTCTTAGGTGCCCACTACCCGCATGTCCTCCACCTCTAGCTGACTGTGCACGTGGAGTATCAGCTGGAATAAAGCTTGTAGCTGGAGTGTTCTGATAAAATCTACCTCTCCCAAGTCTGGGACAATCTCTCATGATATGCCTAGTATCACCACACTCATAACAACCCCTCTGAGGTCGCGGCTGCTCTTATTGAGTCTGTGCCGAATAACTGGAATAACCATTGTAAGAATCTCGAGTTGGTGGTGTATTATAACTGGAGCACCCCGAGTAATCTGATGTGCGGACTGAGCTGACCGGCTGCTCGAGCCTCCGCTATAATGGGTTCTAGCTGAAGAGTAAAATCCATTGAACCTTCCAGATCTTCGAGACCTTTTGTCCTCCTTAGACTCCCTTTCCTCGCCTAAAACACCCTCAATCTTCCTTGCAATCTCCACTACTTGTTGAAATGGAGCATAAGTTTGCAACTCTCGAGCCATACATATTTTAATATCATAATCGAGCCCCTCAATTGTAACGACCCGGCCGGTCGTTTTGAGAGTAATAGCCCCGATCCCCTACTAACTGCTTTCCCCAAATCTTTTCTGCTATTGTGACTTGCCAGGATGATTGGTTTTGAGTTACGAAGTGTTTTGGGACACTTAATCCCTAAATGAGAGCTTAAGCCTTAGGATTTGGACCGTAGTCAGAACTGTGTGAAGACGACTCCGGAATAGAATTCCGTCAGTTCTGTTAGCTCGTTAGGTGATTTTGGGGTTAGGAACGTGTTATCGAGGTTATTTGAGCGGTTCGAGGTAAATGGCTTGCCTAACCTTGTGTTGGGGACTTTCCCCTTAGGATATCTTGATATTATTTGGTGTGTGGGCACCGTGTACGTGAGGTGATGAGTACGTACACAGGCTATTATTGCAAAAATCTTGTTTAACCTTCTTAAATCATAAATTATTTTTCTTATTAAGTTGTACTAATATGTTTAATTGTGTAGTTTAGACTTGAAAAGCATGTTTACGTATTTTAACTGCTAATTGACATTCTGTGCGTCATGTTTAGCTAAGTCCTCATTTGCCCTATTTGTGTCCAGTATAAACTGTATAACTCGATATCATACCTGTCATTTCATCTGTACTGCATATTTACTTTGGGACTGCGGACGTATTCCGAGAGATCCCTCTGTACCGCATATTTACTTTGGGACTACGGACGTATTCCGGGAGATCCCCCTATATTGCATATTTACTTTAGGACTAGGAACGTATTCCGGGAGATTTTCCCTGTACTGCATATTTACTTTGGGACTACGGATGTATTCCGGGAGATTCCCCTTATACTGCATATTTACTTTGGGACTACGGACGTATTCCGGGAGATCCCCCTGTACTGCATATTTACTTTGGGACTACGGACGTATTCGAGAGATTCCCCCTGTACTGCATATTCATTTGAAACTACGGGACGGTATCCCTAGAGATTTTCCCACTGTGTATACCTTGTTTTGAGCTGAGGGCTCCCTTAACTGTTAAATTTTCGAGAATTTCTTTAACTATGTTACCGTAAATTGTACTTGTATCTTTTACTGTTTAATTTATTATATTTACTCTGGTAGGGCCTTGGCCTGACCTCGTCACTACTCGACCGAGGTTAGGCTTGGCACTTACTGGGTACCATTGTGGTGTACTCATGCCCTTCCTGCACATGTTTTCGTGTGCAGATCCAGGTACAACCTATCAGCCTTGGGGTTAGTGCGTGTTGCTGATTCTAGGAGACTTCAAGGTATTTATGCTTGCGTCCGCAGATCTTCGGAGTCCCTTTCTACTCCCTCGCCTAGAGACTTTCTTTATTTTCTTCAGACTTTTGTATAGAGCTACATAGATTATAGCAGCTTTGTGACTTAGTGATATTTCGGGTCTTGAGAAATTATTTTGTATATGCCGAGTGGTACTACTCTTGGCTATTTATAATATGTTGTTTATCTTTAAAATGTTGTGTTTCTTTATATTTTTTGCAATATTAGGCTTACCTAGTCGTAAAGACTAGGTGCCATCACGACACCTTATGGAGGGATAATTTGGGTCATGACAAGTTGGTATCAGAGCACTAAGTTCATAGGAGTCGCGAGTCACAAGCCGGTTTATTAGAGTCTCGCAGATCGGTGCGTAGACGTCCGTACTTATCTTTGGGAGGCTATATAGCTGTTAAG
>AWOL01S0095017.1:10970-40148 GCA_000715115.1 Nicotiana otophora | reverse complement strand
CAGAATCTCGTCAACCACTGTACTTCCTCCGAAGCACCCCAAAATCCGCAACCGTGACATCCAGGCTGAGTAGGCCTTCTGTAAATTTAATGTTGTTTCTCTAACTCCTTAGGTACTGAAGTATAAGATTATTTAGGAGGCGGGCATACCACAAGTCCCAACCTTATTCTCTACAAGATCTCCGGCCTTAAACATGTGTAAATTTTGGGAGAACCTTTCAGTACCACATCTATACATTTCAGGCCAAAACTGATATAACACATGACTCGCAATCCATTCATTGATAGTGGACACCCCNGTCCAGAATCTCGTCAACCACTGTACTTCCTCCGAAGCACCCCAAAATCCGCAACCGTGACATCCAGGCTGAGTAGGCCTTCTGTAAATTTAATGTTGTTTCTCTAACTCCTTAGGTACTGAAGTATAAGATTATTTAGGAGGCGGGCATACCACAAGTCCCAACCTTATTCTCTACAAGATCTCCGGCCTTAAACATGTGTAAATTTTGGGAGAACCTTTCAGTACCACATCTATACATTTCAGGCCAAAACTGATATAACACATGACTCGCAATCCATTCATTGATAGTGGACACCCCCACTCAGCGCGAAGTCATAGTTCACCTCGTCCGATGGTCCACAATATTAACCTTCACAACTCGCATAAATCAACTAGATGCCAAGGTACGTTGCACCCCCCACATTATTCACTGGGTGATCTCCTTATACGTCCGTATCTTCAGTCGGAATCACACGTTGAGGCAATATTTGAGCATCTCTGGCTCCCTCGTAGTTCATCTGCGGCATCACAAACCGTCGACACACAACTGATACCGAGATCGTAATGTCATACACGAGTAGATATAAAGGAATGTGAGATACAGGTTTCAAGCAAGATCAAGGTCGCACGATAAGGAATGAAAGAGGTGATATTGTTCCTAAACTTCATAGCTTCTGAGAGATAAGTACAGATGTCTCCGTACCGATCCTTCAGACTCTACAAAGCTTGCTCTTGACTCGTGAGACCTATGTAACCTAGTGCTCTGATACCCAACTGTCATGACCCGAAATTCCCTCCTTCGGACCGTGATGGCTTGCCTAGCAAGTGAAATATCAGGCGCCATCACGGTCCGAAGGAGGGAATTTCGGGTCGTGACAGTAGCTGGATTTGGCTCTGCAACTGAGCTATTGCTGCTTATTGGGCTTGCAACATTTCGAAAATCATACGCAAGCTAACATCGTTTTCCTCGACGTTATGGGTATCTCGAACAGCAGACCAAGTACCACCATGGACGATATTTTTGGGTTCAGCATTTAGGTTAGCGTCAATGGCTACACGTGAATTGATATCTATTGGCGCTCCGATTTGAGATCCAACGACATTTACAAGCGGTCTTTCGGTACTGGGTGTCAAGTTATTATTTTCGTCTTGAAGACCGGCTCCGTTGTTGATTGGTGGTCAGTCGTTGCTAATCCGAAATTCAAGATATTTTCGGAAACAAGCGCAAAACACAATGGCTTATTTTTTCAGATTCGTATCAAATAACCACTGTTATCCTTAGCCTCACGGTGGGTGCCAAACTGTTTACCCGAAAAACGGATAGAGTTAAATTTATACGTAGTTCTAAGGATATGTGGTGCAACTTAATACAAATTATAGAGATAAATAAAAATATCCAATATGGCTCGAAAAGAATGCTAAATAGATAAGGTTGCGAAGAAGATGAAATTTAGGAATAAACAAGTGAAATCTGTTTAAGAAGCTTGAAAGAACAACTCTTCACTATCGAGAATATGGTATTTGGATTACAATGTAAGCATAAAACTTGCCCCTATAGAAATGATAACCATCCCTTTTATAGTAGAGGGATCTTACTTTAGATATAATTAAAAATACATAGTGGGAGACCTATGATAAATCAGCTTTTTTACAATTTCTGCTGAGATTCTCTCCTCTAGTGGGATTGCAACGGCTCTTGTCTATGAGCTCGATATTGACTTGAGTTTTCGGTCTTGACTCGAGCTCTCGATCTTGGGTCGAGCTCGATTCTGACTCGGACCTTTGAAATGATTCGGGGTCAATGTTGGTCGGTCTCTAGATCATAAGCTCGATAACTTCACTTTGCATCATAGTTCGGTTTGGATTCGGGCTCGATAATGATATCGGCCCCTCGGACTCGAGGCTTGTTTGTATCATCTTTGGAATCCGTCTCGAAGTCTCGCTTCGATCGATTATGTTTCGAACTTGATCGATCGTACGAAAGCCGAAATCTATTTCGACCGTATACAGATGGATTCTTGGCATATATTATGAAACTAGTATTAGCACCCGCGCGGATGTGCGGACACTAACCATGTTAAATATTTGAGTTATGTGGATTATATATAAATAATCTTCAAATTTCTCGATAAATATGGATAATCATTGGATATTAATTAAGAAACACTATATGAAAATGATTAAATATTTCTCAAATCTCCTAGTTATAATTCTAATTTTCTTTTTTGGTATCATTCTCGCCGATGTCATTGGATCCAAAAAATAGTCAGGAAGCAAAATAATAACTCATATTTATGGCAAAACAATCAAAGGTTGAGACTATGAAGGACTTTTTGGATACGACTTGACTCTTTTACTACTGCTTGAACTCTTATTTGGTGGGTTGATATTTTTCAAAAAATATTTCTATTTTAAAATTTCAGTTTCTAAAACTTTATTTTTCAATAATAATTATTTTTATAATAATGTAAGTGAAAATATTATCCTTAATTCAAAACTTATTTTAGTCGGCTATCTAAAATTTTAAAAATTCTTTAGCCAGTGATTTTTTTTCTAGTATGACTCCATTTTGATATTTGACATTAACCATGTTAAATCTGAGTTATTTGAATTATATGTAAATAACCTTAAAATATAAACCTTCTATATAATTATAGATAATCGTTAGATATTAATTAAGAAACACTACATGAAAAAAGGTTAACATTTTCTCAAATCTCGTAGTGATAATTTTATTTTTGCACCATTCTTATTGATATCATTGGAACCTAAAAATAGTCACAAAGAAAAATAATAACTCGTATTTATGAGCTATGGCAAAGCACAAAGGTTGGCACAATATGAACGATTCTTTGGTTACAGCGTGACTCTTTTACTACAACTTGAATTCTTATTTGGTATGCTATTATATTTTTAAAAAAATATGAAATTTCAATTTTTAAAACATTATATATATTTCAATAATGATTATCTATATAACGATGCAAGTGAAGATATTAACCTTAATTTAAAATCTACGTTAATCGGCTATCTAAAATTTTAAATGGTTCTTTGGCCGGTGAACTTTATTTCTATATGATTCCATTTTGAGTTTATCGATATCTCTAGCTAGATTTTTTGTTTCTTTGAATCATTAAATGTTAGATTAATTGATTGTTATTATATAACATTGCATATATTGTCTTAAAATTGCCAAGTAGTTTTTTTTTTCGATATCATACTTGGCTTAACCTCAATGCAAACTACTTAAATTACATTTAAATTCAAATTCGGATATCATATAAGTTTATTAGTAATAGTGATTTTTTAAAAAACGACACACAATGTAAATAAAGAAAAAAATATTCTAAGATATCCTTATCTTATAATCTATGTATTTGAGTTGAAAAAAATATTTGAAATCGATGAGATCGGCTTCCAAATATTTTACACTCAACAAAGATGAAATAGAAGAAAAATTCGTTGTCGTCTCTTATTTCTGGTTTTTAGATTTTTCATGCATATTTTTCTATATTTATTTTCTTTTATCTTATTTTTTATGTCTTTCTTTCTTTTGTTATAAAAAATTAATTTATTTTGTAATAAAAAGATGAGTTTTAATAGAATTGTTTACATAAAAACTTTATTTGTGTTTTTAGTCTTTGGTTGAAATTCTGTCATATTTTTCTTTTGGCTTTATCTTATCAACCTAAACGGGTGCTCACCCAACCACTCAATTAAAAAATTGAGGATGTGTAATTTATATATAATTCATATATAACAGGTGTATAATCATGTGTTGTCGGTATATCATCTATGTATATTAGCTATAAAAAATAAACAATAAATCTGGCCAGATATTTATGTAATAATCCATAAGATTTTGGTTTTTTTGATTTTATCCATGATATGACTTCTATTATAATTATTTTAAAAACTCTATAGTAAAATTTAAAAATATCTTATCTTTTATTTTAAAAATTATATTATAAGTTAAAAAATAATCCCATCTCGAAATAATTTGTTTACATTTTAAAAATAACTATTTCACGTGATACCAATTTTTTTAAAAAATATACTTTTTGTTACACTTGAAAATCGCTATAGAAACTATCAATTAGAAACCAATATCCCTCTTGCTGAATTCGAGAAAAAAAATCTTTCACATAATATAATGATTCAAAGCTAATATTCTTCAACGAAAAAAATACTATACCCTTGCAATGTTGGTTTGACTGCAGCTAAATAAAGAGGTTTTGGCTTATACCCTTCAATTCCTAGAAGGTGTTAAATAGAAATTAATGATAGCAACTGTATAGCCAAAGTTTTGTTGTTTATTTGATGTCCATTTATACAAATTGACTCTTCAAACAAACATTTTTCAAAAAGAAAAAAAGTAACTTGTTTTGAATATTGACTGATTTTTGTAATGTTTCTTTCTCCAAGTAGGTTTACTTCTTTATATATATGTAAGTAAACTTTTATCAACTTTTAAACTTTTTTTGTTATCTATATAAACATAGACGTGTACCCTATATATTATATTTATTTTATAAGAAATTCGCTTTATTCAAATCTAGCTATAGTGTTTTAAAGAACTATAATTATAGGATTTTAAATGTAAAAGAGTTTTATAGTTATATGGCGTTTTTTTTTTTTGGCCGGAGGCGAAGTAGTATTTAAATAATTTGAATTAAGATAACAAAAGTTCCTAATATAATTGCATATGATCATTAACCGAATTAAGTATGATAACATGATAATAAAAAATAATTTTTTAATTCAAATTTAAAAACTTTATCTATAAATTCAAAATTATCTTTTGATATATATATATATATATATGTATGTATTTGACTAACATAATCAAATATAGAATAAAGTTACCATATACTATTGATATTTATTAGCTTGTCACTTGGCTTAACCACAATGCCAATTATATATGGTAATTTTATTTTTTTAATATATATATAGATACTAATCATCTGCATGAAATATAGTGAAATATGGTTATTTAGTTATTTGTATGTATTGGTGTTCCTTTTATATTTTGTGTGCATTTTGAGTAAAAATAGTGGATGCACTTACACCTCCTGCTAGCACGCTGCGTCCATCGTCATAGGGCCGGAGCTAGGTGAGCAGAACAGTGTTCAGCCGAACTCCTTTCGTTGAAAATTACACTATATATATTAGATGTTGAATCCCCATAGCTTCTTGGTGTGCTTACTTTTACTCTTATTTTTTATTTTTGAATTTTCTCGATGAACATCTTGCGTCCGCCACTAGTCATGCTTCAATTGGTTTTTGACCAAACCATAACAAAAGGCTATTCCTAGTACAACTTTTGATCACCTCAAGTCTTTGCTATGAAACAAAGCTTATCCCTTCAAATTCAAGTCAAAATCCTTCCCCACTTAATCCCTATTGTCTCTTTTTAATCCCACTTCAAACAACTGAGAAAGCTACATGTAAGGAGAGAGGTCCATGTCATGCATATCTTCTAGTAAATCGAGAGGAGTACTTCTAGTTAAGAAGTTCGTAATAGTTGAGTGTACTCGAAAGACAAATTCATAATTTAGAGAAGATTGAATTGGAGGAGAATGAACACTATAAGTTATAATCATAGGTGAAGTGTATATTCTATTATCTTAGTCAATTGATTAGAAACCTTTCTCTTTAATTGTACATGTTTCATTTTTTCTTTACTTTATTTCATTTAGTCAACAATCATTCCTCAACATTTTTGATTTATCAAATACCAGTAAAGCAATATCGAATAGCACAATATAAACCTAATCCTCATGGGATTGATATTATTTATACTATTTTGAACAAGTGCGAACTCTAGTTATACATCGGTACATTAACGCTCGTCAATTTCATGTGTACATCATTAACATATCTTGTGGGGAAAAATAAAGAAGATAAGGACCAAAATTTCTTGTAAAAACAAAAGAGAAGAAATTATTTATCGGATGTTTTAAAAGTTGGATATACACTGAATAACCTAAAATTATGTTTGGTTTAAATTTTAAAACCATAAAAATATTATTTACAATTATACCCTTGGATTTTAGTATCCTAAATGAGGTTTGATCAGGAGAAAACTTAAAATTAAGGGCAGTTTTGTCTTACAAAGGAACTTTAAACATGGTATGACTAATACAAGTATTGTTATCTCATATTGCATTAGATATGAAATAATACATGAATTGATGTATTACTCATACAAGGATTAACTTGCAGAAATTAATAACAAATACCAAACACTAGACAATGAAGTACAAAATTTTATACATCATACCAAACGTTCCCCTAACGTATAAAAAAGAAATGACTACATATATATCTCAAAACCAACCCTTTTTCTTTAGCCATCTTATATAATTGGTTCATGAAGCAGCNCTCGAACTCACAACCTCTTGGTTGGAAGTGGAGGGCACTTACCATCAGAGCAACCCACCTTGTCTTCACTAGACAATGAAGTACAAAATTTTATACATCATACCAAACGTTCCCCTAACGTATAAAAAAGAAATGACTACATATATATCTCAAAACCAACCCTTTTTCTTTAGCCATCTTATATAATTGGTTCATGAAGCAGCATTAATGCCAATTCAACCAACACTAAGCCCTGGAAGTAAAGAGATGAAGGTATAACAAGGAGCAGAGTAATGAACAAAAACTAACAATTTTATTCCCCTCTGCAGTCTGCAGAGATATTAATTAAACTCACCTACCCTTCACTAGAGTATTTGTCCAAGAAATAGACATGGAAGAACAATAATTGGTCAACATGGTATTAGGTCTCATACTTTCCAGAAGGTATAAATCCATGTCCTCAGCTTCAGATTCATCTACCTCACAGTTCCTTTCAAAGAATTTCACTACTTGTCTTGTGGTTGGCCTAACTTTGGGGTCTAGGCTCGTGCATATCATGCCTAATTGCAATACCTTTAAGGCTTCCTCTTCATTAAATCCTTCATTATTCCTTAATTGATTATCAAAGGCATTACTCAATTCACCCCGTTCCGTTAGTTCCCACAGCCAATCCACTAAAGGTGGCTTGCCTTCCTCTATTGGCCTCCTTCCACACATCACCTCCAATATTAGAACTCCATAACTGAACACATCAGTTTGCGTGGAGGCACGGCCAGTCTTGACAAACTCTGGCGCCAGGTAACCCACTGTCCCAACAACTCGAGACTCGTTAGCCACTTGACCATGATCATGCATTCTAGCTAGACCAAAATCACCAATTCTTGCATGCATTTCCTTGTCAAGTAAAACATTGCTAGCCTTAATGTCTCTATGCAACACTTTAGCCTCCCACTCTTCATGCAAGTATAGAACCCCTGATGCCACATCTTTCAAAATCTTCATTCTATCTTCAAAACTCAACATGTTTCTCTCGTCACATTCAAACAACCTTTTATCCAAACTCCCATTTTCCATATAATCATAAACCAAAATCAGGCTGCCTCTACCTTTCTTGCACCAGCCTCTTAATGCCACCAAATTTCTGTGCTTTAGCCCACCAAGACTTGAAATCTCAGCCAAGAATTGCCTTTCCCCTTCACTGTTTTCATGAGAAATGCGCTTTACTGCAACCTCTGAACCCCCAGCCAAAACCCCTTTATAAACCTTCCCATTACCTCCAATTCCAATCACAGTATCATCAGCAAAACCCTTTGTTGCAGCATCAATTTCTTGATAAGTAATTCTCTGTGGCCAATATTCCAATTCCCAATCTTCTATACCCTCTTTTTCCCTTTTATTCTCCTATTTCTCTTAATCAGCAATAATGAAGCTACAGAAGTGACCACAACAAGAAAGAAAAGTGACAATGTCATACCTGCAATAAATCCCTTCGATCGATAAACTGGATTAGAAAGCTCAAATGAAGGCAACCCATGAGTGATCAAAGCATCACTTATCCAAAAATTCGAGTTACTAAAACTCCACGCTAAGATCTTGTGACCTTGAACTTGACCTCTAGTAGATGCTGCGAACCCCACATACATCTCATCCTCAAAAACTTGAGAAAGATTCAGAGGAAAATATTCCAACAAAGGTTGCTTAGGCCTTTTCATACCAACTGGTGCCATAGTCACATTAATGTGGAAATCTGCATAGTCAATCCAAATTTGGTAGTTTCTTCGATTAGTCAACTTTAAAGTCTCGAAAGACTCTTCATTTAGGCTACCATTATCATTATACTTATTGTACTTATCAGGCCAATAGCCTGCTTCATGAGCAAACACTGATGCAAGAGAATTGACATCAATTCCAACATGGTTGTCATTTATGTCATTGAATTCTTGATCTTTGAAAACATCAAACTCAACCCAAAACGCTTGGTTATTGGGAATATCTCCATTCATGAAACGTAAATGCGAATAAATAGCAGCATTAATACCTGTGTGTGGCATAAACAAGAAAACTATGCCACCGCCAACTGTAATTGGTAGCTTGTCCGTGTAAGGTGCCATTGAAAAAATGAAAGATGTTGAAAAGGGAAGAACATACGATGAATTTGGTTTTTTTGTGACAATCTTTGAAGGGTATAGAGCACTACCATCTGAATAGAAAGGTGTGTCACTGGAAAGACTAAGTATTCCAGATTCAAATGTAGCATCCCCATACCTTGACATATCTGATGATATAAAGCCATTGAAGACAAAATCAATTGCTGAAGCTGATTGGATACTAGAAAGTATGGTTATTAGCAGGTAGAGAAGAAGAGTTTTTAGGTGTTGCTTCATTCTGAGAAAGAAGCACATGTAACTCTCATGCAAGAAAAAATTATAAGAAGCAAGTGGTTACATAGGAAAAGGGGAATATTAAAAGGATACTTGATTTGACAAAAAATACTTGGTCAAAGAAAAAGTAGCCATTTAAATTAAAAATAGCCGGCATATTTATTATAAATGTATAATAAATGTATAATATGTGTATAATCATATATAATCAATATATAATCTATGTATATCGGTTAGAAAAAGTAAACAATGAATCTGACCGGCATTTGTGTAAAAATCCCAAGATATTTCTGGAAATATTACAAGAAGAATAATCAACTCTGAGTGACCGTTTCAACTAAAAGAAAAAAGGTTAATGATCTGTGTCTAAAGTCAAGGAACTAAGAAAATGACAACAAAGAAAGGCTGCAACATGCAAATGTGATGATAAAGAGGAAAAGATTGCGGGATATTAAGTTGTGATTTTTCAAAATTAGCGCCGAACAGAAAAAAGCTTAAGAATGAGGAAGATATGAGCACTCTAAATCACTATTTAAATCTTAAAATGGATAAACAGATTTAAAAAGTGCTAACCAGTGAGTTGGATTTTTTAACAATCTGTGCATATTTTTTGCATTGAAAATTGTTTTTTATATGAGAATTATGAGCCTGTACATTCTGTTATATAAAGGTAGAACTTAGGTATATTCAAATTGCAAGTTTTGGTTTAGGTACTTCAATATTAGTGAGGAGGTGGAGAAAGTAAAATGGCGGCTGCCAGCTTGAAGAAAAGAAAAGTCCACAAATAAAGTTTGACTCCTTCTTTGGGTGAAAAAGTAAAGCTTGTATTTTCTTTTCTCTTTTTGGTCATGTAGATTCATTGAAATAAACAAAAAGCAAAACAATTGTATACAAGGAAACAACAAATTGAATCGAAAAATATTCCAAGCACAAAATGCAGAAGTTGTACTAAAAAAAGGTGGAGAACTGGAGATATTGTCAAAAAAATAGGACAGCTAGAAAAATGGAATTAAAGCAAGAAAGAGCCCAAATAATTGCGAAACAGCAACCCTACATAGTCATTACACTATAATTTTTCCATTTATATCATGCTTAAAGCTGAGATCTTAAGGTTTGCCCAATGCAATGTATTACTACTAAAATTGAACAGATCGTGCAAAACAATAGAGATTCTAACACAGCATTCTGATGCAAACACCAAAATAACACAAAAACGTAAATAAGTAAGTAGAGACACAATAAATTTTAAAGACCTAACTTCAATATCCCAGTCTCCACAGTAAAATTTTCCAAAAATACCTAAATGTCAAATCAAGCACCGTTAAAAATACTTTCCCAATACCTTGATGGAGCAAAGCTAGAGCATTGAAGAACCTAAGTCGAAACCCTATTTACTCTTCTCAAAAATTTGTCAGAGCTTTCACAAATCGAACTTGAATTTAAGTGCTGAAGACAAAATTAGTGCAAAATGGGAAAGGAGTGACGGGTTGTTTCACAGAAAAGAAGAAGTTAAGATTTAAGAAAGCTGAAGATAGAGAGAAAAGCACATTAAAGAGAAAACAGTGCATTACAAATTAGAGAACAAAGATGAACTTTGATAGAGACACAGCGGCTAAGCTTGTATTTTCGAGAGGAAAAAAAGTTCTTTTTTCCTATACGATCTTATTATGCACGAATAATATAAAAATATTTATATAATTGTTGTACAATACTTGTAAGATAATTATAAATAATATGCACTAATAATATAAAAATATTTATATAATTCTTGTAGAATACTAGTACGATATAAATAGTTTTATTTAACAAATATGGATAGATTAAAACATATTAAAATAAAAGGCAGTAACATATAGTGACAAATCAAGTTTACATTTATGGTACAACTGTTTTACACTGTTAACTATATAGCTTAAATCCTGGAGCATGTTTGGAAAGCCACGGAAGAATTAGATTTATATGTAATTACTTAGTTGGCCATATAATTACTTGGTCAGAGCATGGAACTCAATATAATTGAAGCAGTGTAGTAACACTCTTTAATTCTTAAGAAGAGGTAAAACTTTGTGATAATTACACTTGTATAATTACAAGCTAATGTAACTTCTTAATTTTTTAATTTTTTCAAATATATTATTAGTACTACTCCTTTTATACTATTTCTCTTAATCTCCTTTTCTAACCTGCTTATGGTGCTTCCATATAATTTTGCAACTTATCATATTTTACTTCTTGCTTTTTTATTTTTTTAGTTGTTAAAGATAATTTCGTATTTTACAAACTTTATTAAGATAAATAATTATTAGAAAACCCTCTAAACTCATATCTATAAAAAGTGCAACAAACCATAAATTTTATAATATGTTGATATGACTTGGTAAGAAATTAAATTCATAATTAAAGTTTTTATTAATTATTTTAAATTAAGATATTAATTATGTACAAGATAGTCAAGATACTGATTATTCTTTACGATATCAGTTATCAACATATAATGATTTAGTACTTTTATTTTCGAAAAATATAATTTAAAAACCTAGTTATAATATCTAATATTTTATATATACATGTATTTCTCACACATTAAAATTTGCTAACTTTATATTTTACTAACTTTATTTTCTAATCATTAGTATAAATATTCATATGAGTTGTTAAAAAAAATAAATTTGTTATTAAATTTTTACTAGTTATTTATTTATAAGATATCAATTGTGTTTTATGATATTATCTATAATTTATAATTATTTAATATATTTTTACATAAAATACTTAATTTAAATACCTCAACATAAATTAATTGGTGATACTTATTACTTACGTATATGTTTGTCATAAAATAAAATTTATTCATATACTAATCTGATTTTTTTTTTAACTATGTAATTACACTTGTCCAACAAAATATGACAGTGAAACTTACATTGTAAAACCACTGTATCGCTTATTATAGTGTTGTAAGCTCAGAACCTTATAAGTAAACTTCAATTACGAAGTTAAGGTTTGGTAGGATCAAGAGAGAAAGACCCACCTCTCTCTAACTAGATACTAACCACCCAGCCACCCAGGTATGGCCATATCCCCACTTTCAAATAGTGACCCACCCATCGAAAACCCATCGGAACCCCTAATATATCAACTTTAGATCCAAACTCTGTTATGGATGAAGGCAACACTGGAAAAAATCCCTTCAAGGAAGTTTTACTTGATAAAAAACGGGTTTCCTCAATAAGTTATGATCCACACTAATCCGGTTTGCACACACATGCCTTTGAATTAAACTCGGGGAACATATCAATCCCACTGTCAATTGAAGACAAAATCAGGCTCTACAAACCCTGAAAATACTCCTCGATTATCAAATTGTTTGGGAAAAATATCCCACACCACTTACTCAAGACCAAACTCTCCCATCTATGGAAACCAAATAAACTTCTCACCCTAATCGATCTAGGTTGGGATTTTTTCATCACCAAATTCAACAAGGAGGAGAGTACAAGTAAGGTCCTAAATGAGAGGCCATGTTTTGTAGCTGGGAACTTCTTGTCAATTCACAGATAGGAACTAAATTTTGTTCCAGTAGAATCTAAATTAATCATAACGACGGTTTGGATAAGACTCCCACAGTTGCCAACAGAATTCTACGACAAGGCAATTTTAGAACAAGTAGGCAACATAGTGGGTAAGCTTCTGAAGATTGATACCTGCACCTCCTCTATTCTAAGAAGAAGGTACGCCAAAATATGTGTCCAGGTTCCTTTGGACACATATCCAAATAGTGACCTAGGTATGGCCATATCCCCACTTCCAAATAGTGACCCACCCATCGAAAACCCACCGGAACCCCTGATATATCAATTTTAGATCCAAACTCTGCTATGGATGAAGGCAACATTGGAAAAAGTCCCTTCAAGGAAGTCTTACTTGATAAAAAATAGGTTTCCTCAACAAGCTATGATCCACACCAATCTGGTTTGCACACACATGCCTTTGAATTAAACCCGAGGAACATATCAATCCCACTGTCAATTGAAGACAAAATCAGGCTCTACAAACCGTAGAAATACTCATCGATTATCAAACTGTTTGGGAAAAATATCCCATACCACTTAATCAAGGCCAAACTCTCCAATCTATGGAAACCAAATGAACCTCTCACCCTAATCGATCTAGGTTGGAATGTTTTCATAACCAAATTCAACAAGGAGAAAAGTATGGGTAAGGTCCTAAATAAGGGGCCATGGTTTGTAGCTGGGAACTTCCTGTCAATTCACAGATAGGAACCAAATTTTGTTCCAGTAGAATCTAAATTAGTCATAACGACGGTTTGGATAAGACTCCCACAGTTGCCAACAGAATTCTACGACAAGGCAATTTTAGAACAAGTAGGCAACATAGTGGGTAAGCTTCTGAAGATTGATACCTGCACCTCCTCTACTCTAAGAAGAAAGTATGCCAGAATATGTGTCCAGGTTCCTTTAGACACATATCCAAATAGTGACCCAGGTATGGCCATATCCCCACTTCCAAATAGTGACCCACCCATCGAAAACTCACCGGAACCCCTGATATATGAACTTTAGATCCAAACTCTGTTATGGATGAAGGCAACACTGGAAAAAATCCCTTCAAGGAAGTCTTACTTGATAAAAACGGGTTTTCTCAACAAGCTATGATCCACACCAATCCGGTTTGCACACACATGCCTTTGAATTAAACCCGGGGAACATATCAATCCCATTGTCAATTGAAGATAAAATCAGGCTCTACAGACCTTGGAAATACTCCTTGATTATCAAACTATTTGGGGAAAATATCCCACACCACTTACTCAAGTCCAAACTCTCCAATCTCTGGAAACCAAATGAACCTCTCACCCTAATCGATCTAGGTTGGGATTGTTTCATCACCAAATTCAACAAGGAGGAGAGTATGAGTAAGGTCCTAAATGAGGGGCCATGGTTTATAGCTGGGAACTTCCTGTCAATTCACAGATAGGAACCAAATTTTGTTCCACTAGAATCTAAATTAGTCATAACGACGGTTTGGATAAGACTCCCACAGTTGCCAACAGAATTCTACGACAAGGCAATTTTAGAACAAGTAGGCAACATAGTGGGTAAGCTTCTGAAGATTGATAGTTGCACCTCCTCTACTCTAAGAGGAAGATACGCCAAAATATGTGTCCAGGTTCCTTTGGACATTCCGGTAACCCCGAACGACACTATTGGCACCCACAACCAATCACTCGTATACGAAGGGGAAGGGATACTTTGTACGGGGATGTGGGAGAATTGGCCACACCCTGAGAAGCTGTGAGTTCCTTTCCATCCCCTCCCAAGAAAACCGTCAAGCAACACCCACCAGCGACCGCAACAACAAGAGTACCATAAGGGACCAAACCTCTCAATGGCGCACTATTCCTTTTTCCAAATACAGACCCCATCCATAAAAAACAACTCAAGCTAATACCCAGGTAAAGAGGTTCAATGCCTCCTCAGGTACGTTCCTTGACCTTAACTAATATTTGACCATGGATTCCGGCAAAGTTAGTCCAAAATCAATGGAGACTACAGATGTCACGGGGCCCAATGGGCAGCCATTGAATCTAACCAAAAGTGGCAAAGAGGTGGACCAAATATTAGGCCTGGCTCACTATGGCCCATCTCCTATCAGCTCCACGGTCAAGGCACACACCAGTCCAAACCAAAGATACTCTGGGTTAAAAAGGCAATTAAACTCCTTCGACCAAATGATAAAAGATCCCTTATTTGGGAATATGGCTAACTGTCAGGGAGAAGGGAAAAGTGTGGAGCCCACCCAAATTTTGGAAAATGCGCCCCCCCCCCCATATCAAGTAATATCCCCAAGTCTGATAGCCTCCTTGATTTGGGTAATTATACTCTGATAAACCCAAATAAAGTCGATGCAGTGGGCCATCCCTCTAACCCAGCAACCTAACCCAGCTCTATCCCAAATCTACACTTTAAACCATACCCACACCCTCTCTGACTGCGCCTCTCTCAATAGAGGCAATCAGTTGCCTAGGAAAAATCAAACACACCATCTCAGTCGTGAAGTGACGTTGAGTGTCAATCCTTCAAGATTGAGCAAAGATCTCAAACGTCCCAGCGCGAACTCCAACATGCTCTAAACGGATTATAATTAGGCAGCTGAAGAGATGCCTCTCTTTTCAAGAATAACCGGCGATCTCCCCAAAAATTCATCTCTCAGTGGCGAACCCCAACCCTCAACAGAATAACAACCCCCCTAACAATGTCCACCCTCCCATTACCACCGGATTTGATGTCGGAATCGTGGCTGGAGATGGCTCTGCATGGCCAATCCTAGACCCTGCAAATTATGGTTGGGCCAGTCCCAATATCCATCACCATCTAAGACCCATATTACTTGGCATGACTGGCGACCCACCTCCTTCACCAGGGTTTGTCCAACTTCGGCCACCAACTATGGCTGTCCACCCTCCTCCAAGCCCAATACATGGGCACACAACAACCCCTTTCTATGGAGGAGCTCAACAATCTGATGGGGTAACTCTGTCAAACAATGTCTTTCTTTCCACTAATGGACCTGAACATTCATCTTCTATGACCTGCCTTTACCTTGTGGCCACAGGTAAACCAGCCCAATCCCCTACTATCGACTCAATCCACAGCCATGGACCAGCTAATCAAGAAGAATAACCAGACTCTAGTGTACCTCAAAGAGTCCAACACAGACCTAGAAAACATCCTGGAAAATCTAGGAGTCCCAAAAACAACAGTCCTCCTTATGCAAGAAGCCTAGGTGATCGAGTTCAAAGAGCCGTTCGGAGAAATGCTTATTTCACTATGCCCCAGAAAGCTATTAAGTTGTAAACTAAATCTCTAAGCTCCCTCATCTCTAATCTTTGGGAACTCAGAAGTAGCAATAAGCCATATGCTGGGAAGAGTGAAAGCGATCCCTGTGGGAAAGGGGAAGGGCCTCAAGAGGAAAGCCCTATCTCAAAATCCTTTACTAATGAACTTCATAATATGGAATGCGAGATGAGCCAACAGTGCTGAATTCAGCAGACATTGTGCCTCTATGGTCAAGCTGCACAACCCTACTGTCTTTGTTCTCCTTGAGACAAGAATGGCTGACCTTATGCATTTTACTACTGAGCTCCAGTTCACAGCTCAATTCCAATCCTTTGCCATTAGGCAATCTGGAGAAATTGTTGTCGTGTGTAAAGATGACCTAGTGAAGCTTGAAGAGGTTTGTACCACACCCAGGGTGTGCATGTCATGGTGAAGGTAACCCCTGATAACTCTAAATGACTTTTCTCAACTATTTATGATATTAGTCATTGACATGATAGAATTAGATTATGGTAGTCCCTTGAGGACTTGGCCTCTGTTTATAAAGGTAGTTGGCTTGTAGGAGGTGACTTCAATGAAGTCCTAAAAGACAAGGACAAATTTGGAGACAACAACATTAACAATAGTAGAAACAATCATTTTTGGAGCTGTTTGAATCAATGTAGACTAGTTGACCTAGGTTTCAAAGGCTCAAAGTACACTTAATCTAATAAAAGATACACTAACAGGCAAGACCTTATCCTAGAAACTAGAAAGGCTGGATAGGTGCTTTGCCACTGATGACTAGATTGAGTCATTTCCAGAATCCATTGTTATCCACCTCCCTAGGACCCACTCTGACCACTGTCTACTACTCTTAAACATTACTAGTCAACAATACAGTGATCATAGAAGGCCCTTTAGGTTCGAGTCTATGTAGTGTGGTCACCCTCACTTCCCTTCCATTGTTCAAAATAGCTTCAGTTCTACAAAAGATCTGTTGGGTGACACCAACATTTTTAAGGCTAATGTGACCATCTGGAACATGTTTGTCTTTGGAAATATCTTCCATAAGAAGAAGCACATTTTAGCTAGGCTGAATGGAATCCAAAAGTGTAATGCCTACCCTTTCAGCACCTACCTTCAGAACTTAAAATAAAACCTCCAAGCTGAGTTCTCAGCTATCATTAAAAATGAGGAGGATTTTTGGAAGCTGAAATCCAGAGTCACCTGGTTATGTGAAGGAGATGCTAATACTAGATTATTCCACACAACCACCCTCAACAAAAGAAGGAGAAATAATATTCTTAGTTTAATAGATGAGGTAGGCAATCAGATCAAAGACCCTAACCTCATCAAAGAAACAACCAGAGGCTACATTGAAAACCTTTTTACCATATATCACATACCTCATCTACCTACAAGAGATGCTGCAGAGAGGGAACCCCTCTAGTACTTATTGATAGAATGAGGGTTTCCCTTGATTAACCCCTTAGGTACTCTGAAATAAAGAAAGTTATGGACTGTTTCAAGCTCTTTAAGGCCCCTAGGCCTGATGGGCTGCACCCTTTCTTCTACCAAAAATACTGGACCATCCTATCTACCCAAGTCCACCATTTTTTCCAGAAGGTATTTACCACCTCAACCATGCCCCCCTGAAGTTAATAGGACCCCCATGCGTTTGATTCCTAAATGCCAAAATGCCACTATGCTTAAGAGCCTTAGACCTATTGGGCTGTGCAACACTATGTACAAGCTTGTTACTAAAATCATAGTGAATATGATTAAGCCCTTCCTTCAGACCATTGTTGGGTACATCGCATGCCAGTTTTCTTTCTAACAGAAGATTTGCTGATAATGCCATAATTGTTGAGGAATACTGTCATGACTCAAACCGACGGGCCGCGACGGTACCCGATAACTTACCTAACCGAGCACTAACGTAACGTATATTTCTTATCATATCATCATGGGTAAATGGACCAGAAGTGGCATCATGAGATAACCATAATAAAACATAAGGGAACACTAGACATAGGATGACCCAACATGATATAGAAACTTATACATGTGATATACAGGCCTATAAGGCCGACATAATCATTTGTACACTCAAAACATAGGCCGACAAGGCTGTACAATCATCTATATACATGACATATGTCTACAAGACTCTAAGAGTACATAAATGCCATAAAGGTCAGGACAGGGCCCCACCATACCAATTAGTACATGTCCAAATCATACTGGCCAAATAGGCAACTCTGGAGCAAGTGGAATGCACCAACACCCTCCGCTGAGCTGATAGCCTACAAGGAAGACTCTCAACCTGTCTATGGGAACCTACGGGCATGAAATGAAGAGTCCCCATGCAAAAGGGACGTTAGTACAAATAAAGTACCGAGTATATAAGACATGAAAATAGTATTTAAAAGACATGAAAGAAACATGGAGTAAAGAACTCAACCTGTAAGTTTGAATAGCTCTGTGAATCATGGAACATTTATAATGTCATGAATATGCGTATAAATGTCACATCATGCATAAGTATGTGCGTACATAACATCATTAAGCCTCCGAGGGCATCCCATCATATCATCTCGGCCTCTATGGGCGAAATCATCAATGTAGACCAGCTGATCAGGTGGTGGTGCGTATATAACACCATAACCTTTCTCCATATCCCATATACATATAATATATGCATATATAACGTCATCTGGTCATGGGTCAATGTACATGTATAAATGAATGCAATGCATAATAAGTAAGTCAATAATATCTCTCGGGATGTCATAAGATCAATATTCCTTCGGTTAATATCATGAAATAAACTTTATCAACTTACGTATTCTATGAGACCCATGAAAAGACGATATAATAATAGGACACATGGGGAATAAAGAACATAGGCACCTCTAGTACTTCTAAGAATAGAGTCATTTATGAAAGTTCCACGTTTGCTAGTTTCATTTGTATCATATGGATCATGCCAAAAGAAAAAAAGGGATAGACTTAACATACATTAACTCCATTGAGTCATTAATACCTTCCAAGCAATTCTTCAAACAACTCAACTCAATCTACCATATCATAAGGAGATTCAAAATTAGTGTGTTGAGTAAAGGCTAAGTCCGCAACTTAAACTAGTAACGCTTGTATGTAAATTTGGGCAGCATCTCCCCTGTAACAAGAGCCTCCTTCAATAACATATACCAACAACAATGACCAGAGCAATCTAGAAATACATAACTATCAATAACAAGACACCATATAACAATAACAAGTCACAACTACTTCACGACGAGCGACAAGCTCCGATTGAAACCTGTATACCCCATATCACCCCTTATAGACTTCTTAATTTAACTTAACAATATTATTAACATGATAATTAAGTCATTCATCAATGCTTACAGCCTTGTACCATATATTTATAACAAAGAAAATAATCCACAACTCCAACTATCCTCAATTAACAACTTTATTCACAAGTTCATGTCTAGCCCATCCATTTAACTTAATTAACATCAAGATAACCTTAAGCAGATGGAAGAACACAATATAATTACCCCCCTACAGTAAATTCAAGTATAAATCCATATTATATTTATCTTACAATAGCCCAACACACCCTAATCACTTCATACCCAAAACGACAATTGTAGTAGTGCCAAACACCCCGAAAATGTTACAAAGAAGGACTAATCCACCATTTCACCATTATGTGGTGTTTATACACACCATTTCTCCTCCAAAACTCTACTAAACATTAGCAAAATAGACAACCCCAAAACAACAAAAAACAACGCACAAAACGTCCGCTACAAGTCGAATAACTCGAATTCACGATTTCCGATCACCGTCCCGTGAGTTCTAACTATTAGGAAATGAATTTATCAACCTTGATTGATATTTAAAATCTTAATAACAGAAAGTAGAAATTTTCTTAACTATTAAATACCTTCCAAAACTCAAATTACAAAGAAAAAGAGAGGCGATATAGCGATACTTACGTCGTATGGATTGTTCTAATGTTATCGCTTGTTGATTTCATACCCATGATGTTAATATTCTTTGAAACCCTTGTAGAGAGATTAAGGGTAAGTTTATGGGTCTTATTTAATCGTAGTTTCTGGAAAAATGAAGAAAGAGACGACATAAGGGATATAAATGTCCAGTTTGTTGAAAAGTCAAAAAGGTGCTACTTGGCACCCTAGCATTGGCCCTTCTTCCAACGCTTATATCTTTTAATCCGTATGTCGTATGAACGAACAGTTAAAAGCATTGAAAACTAAATTCCAAGACTTGCAATTTTATATATAATATATCCCAAAAATACCTCATATAACACACCAAAGGTATTGCTCAAAAAGCTTTAGTGACCCACTTACTTGTCACCTATGCAGTCTGTGCAGTCTCGCGAAACTTCAAATATCTCTCTACTCCGATGTCGTATCGACAAACGATTTAATGAATTAGAAACTAGAATCGTAGATAGTCAATTTTATATATGGATCATTTTGTAATTCCAAGTATATTAGGACAAAAGCCCTGCTACATTTGACCTGATATTCAATACATTATGAATGTAACTTGTGATGACCTTTGCCAACTTTTGTTCCAAAACTCGCTTGACTTCAAAATGTAATACACGACTATCATACGACTAAAATAACTCCTAACATAACCTCATTATCATGTTAATAACCATAGTATCACCCCAAAAGTACATGTTATAACATTCCCAACTTGTCGACATTCGACGAAACTTACTTTCTTCAATTTGCTTAGCTCCTAAGCCTTTCAACCCTCTTGGTAGTTATTATCCATGATCTTAAAGCTTTTTACCCTCCAAGATAACATGATTAACTTACTTTATGTACTTTCAAAGACGATCTCATTTCTGATTTTACATCAATTGACTTATGATGTACTCTCATGTACGAAAAATATGGGGTGTAACATCATTCCCCCCTTTGGAACATTCGTCCTCGAATGTTGACTGATGCGCCTATAAGTATAATAACTTATAGATTTTATGAATACTTTAATATTGTCCTTGTCATCTAGGTAACTGTTATGTGAATAAATTCAAAGGCCAGTGCATTCCCCCCTTTGCCTCTTTCTCACACCACAACTTGTGGTCGGAATCCTTTCAATCTCGTAACTGTTGCTACCTTCTATCATGTAGACTGTATGACACTGCCCTTGTAAGTGCCTATGCGACTCTTCTCTCATTTTTACTCCATACTATACCATAACTCTTACTTCGGTTTATTGTTACCAAGGTCTGCTACCTAACTCAAGGTTACTCTCTCGTTGTTTATCGTATATGTATAAATCTAAGTCCTTTAATGCTTCCTAATTACCATTCATCATAATAATGGCGGCCTAATATCATCCCATACTTTGGAACCTCTACCCCTCTATTGTCGATTCACCTTAATATTGATCTATAATCTACCACTGATAACTTGAAACCTCTTACGTTGTCACTAGGGCTCACGTCTCATCGGAGAACATTTGAAGTGATTTGCCTGATCCACCTAGGGACAATACTATACTTCAATAGCCATATTTCATAGCATCCCAACATGATTCATCATATGGGTTTTAATCTAGTGCAATTCATGAAATCCTTATTTCTCAAAATCATTACTCAATCAAAGGCCTAAACGTCATCCTCTTATCTATCGCAATTACACCCTTATTCTAGTACCAGGGCAACATTTCATCTCTTCTAATTGCTCCTAGTCTTAGACTCATCCAAGTCAATTCAAGCTATACTGAGCTTTCTATAACTTACGAAAACCATCAACTCTCTTATTTTGATGATCTTAATCCCGAGGCCTTACCTATTCTTGTCACCTTCTCTCTCATCTTTACTTATCCTTACTCCTATCTACCTAAACCCTTGTCGCTCTATGATACTTTATCTTGCGACCTACACATATTTATTCATACTACTCGTAACCTTCCTTTAACTTTCTAGCACCATAGATTTCCTTTCGTGCCTTCTCAATTGCCTTTAAACATAAGCAATTACTTTTCCTAGTCGTTCTGTTACTTGTTGCATGAATACATGGCTTATCTCATTGCCCATGAATACTGGAATTTTCTGTAACTCATATGATCTCAAATATCACCTTTTGATTTTTTTATTCTTCTTGTTCATTAGCCATGATAGGTGCCACTTTCTTATGGAGTACATACAATGTTGTACTAAGACTGTTGTTACATGACCATTTCTTCTTTATGTCATTATGCTTAAGTTGAAGCCTTATTCCTTATTTCCTCAGCTAGTCTTTCTTTTTAGTACTTAAGGGAGACCCTTTGACTCCTGTAAAGATGCGACCTTTTTACATTATATACCCGAAAGAATTTTTGATGTTCTTACTCGCCTATAATTATCCTTAGTTACTTACCTATGCGCCCTTGTGCTTGTACGGTTGCTTCTGAACTGAAATTTTTGACTGTCTTCTCAGTGGCACCGTCTTTTATTTTCGTAACACTTATACGGTACCTTTAACAACCCCAACTCCTATCTGAATATTTCTTAACGATCATGATGCCATCATATTTGCGATACTAAATTCCCTATGTTGGTTTCATTATGTTTATCTTGCACAATTTGTTGATTTGTCTGTATCCTCTTGTCTAGCTATAACTAGACTATTCGTGAATTAACTACTAACTACTCGTTGGTCTATTCTCATATCTATATTCTGCGTAATCTCCCTTGGGATATATACTTTGTTTGAACTTACCTCTCGCATTGGCTCCTTATGTATCAAGTGTTTATTCGCACTTATTTATCAATGACATCCCGGGAGGGGACCCTTATTTCCTCTCCTCGATGTTGTTCTTGCATAATGTTCTGGAGTCATAACATATCCGTGGGATCTTAATAAATGAAATCTAATTCCTTTCGCCTCATCAACTTTGGCGTCTTTTCATATCTTTACTACCATCTTACTCATCTTGCGGTAACCCTTTTGTACCAAGGATAACTGAATTTGTTTTACGCACAAGGGTGACACCTAGTGTAACTGGCACACTTAGTCCTTTAAGCTTAACTCTTCTCACAGTGCTTGCTTTAGGGAAGCGTCTTCCTGAATGACCTTTAAAGGTTATTCTTCTATTGTCCATTCTATTATCGCCGGAACGCAATCTCTAAAATTCTCACGATGTCAACTATTATCAAATCCTTCGGTCTCGAATTCATGTTCAGTTATTTTATTAACTAGTCCATACTAAATTCTATTACTTCAGGGGTCTAAATTTCCTTCTGGTGATCACGTACGAGTCACCAACTCATTTCTCAAAATGGGGACATGACTTTATGGCTTATACTCTTTTATTGTCTCACGGACTGTCACCTCTTGTCTTTTCCTTTACTTGACTATAGAATCTGTAATCCTATCATATTTTGATTTACTGTTATCATCCATTTATCACATCTACTCATAAGGCTTCATTTACTCTGTTCTTATTCTCCTGCTAATATTTCTGTCTCTCACTTTATTCTAAAAACTTCAACAAAATATTCTTTCACTTTTAGCTTCTCCATACACTGGCTCTTCGAGTCACCTAACATTTTCTCTTTGCTAGGGACGGGTACCATACTAGGGTAAATATTTATCCCTTCTAGGATTCCAGTGCCTATCCTCTTAATTTTATGAACATGCTAGTATTCATATCTAACTTTACTATTCTAGAGTGCACCATCTGTGTGTTTCATAAGGAGAACTATTACCACATTTCCAATATCCTTCGGAAATGTCAGCTAATGCTAACAATTCATCCACTATTTTGGGTTATTCTAACCCCAGCTGGATCCTCATATCCCATCCTTCTCTTAAACAATATCTGTTAACTCCCATAGGGCATAACTAGGATGGGTGTGGCCAATTGTATATATCTCTGTTATTGTTAAAGGTAACTCAAAATGCTTATATTTCTCTGCCTGAATTGTAAATACTGATAATCTTCATTAACTAGGTACCTCGTACCCTTCTTCATCTTACTTCTTTTACTTGACGAAACTTGTATCTACCTTCTGATTCTCTTATTTCTTTTTACCATATAGGTGGATAGATATTCTTTCCTTAGGGCTCTTTATCAAGAAGCTTACACATCTTAGTACACACATGATTTGCTGAAGACCTTATATTTACTCATCATAAGCATGATGCAAAATTGAGTTCTTCTTAGTCAACTCTTCCAAAGTCATATTCAATCTCTTATCAACTGTCTTTCTGGATGTAGATATCGTTGTATTACAAATAAAATAGAATTTAGGAGTTTAATGTCTTACAACTGAGCTCTACCACACGATCTAGAGTAAGAAGAAAGAGTGACAGTCCTAAATGCCCTGTAGCCTCCTGCTTATAAGTGTGGTGCACAACACACCTATAAACAAGACTCTACTAGACACGACTTGTAGACTCCCTAAGACAGAACTGCTCTGATACCACTTTTCTCACACCCCAAACCGATGGGCCGCGATGGGCACCCGGTGCCTTACCTAGCCGAGCACCAACGTAACGTATCTTTCTTACCATAACATCATGGGTAAATGGTCCAGAAGTGGTATCACGAGATAACCATAATAAAACATAAGGGAACACTAGACATAGGACGACCCAACATGATATAGAAACTTATACATGTGTCATACGGGCCTATAAGGCCGACATGATCATTTGTACACTCAAAGTATAGGCCGACAAGGACATAAAATCATCTATATACATGATATATGTCTACAAGCCTCTAAGAGTACATAAACATCATAAAAGTCGGGACAGGGACCCACCGTACCTATCAATACATGTCCAAATCATATTGACCAAATAGGCAACTCCGGAGCAAGTGGATTACACCAACACCTTCCGCTGAGATGATAGCCTACTAGGAGGACTCTCAACCTGTTTATCAGGACCCGCGGGCATGAAATACATCGTCCTTAGGAAAAAGGGATGTCAGTAAAAAGAAAGTACCGAGTATGTAAGGCATGAAAGTAGTATATAAAAGACATGAAAGAAACATGGAGTAAAGAATTCAACCTGTAAGTCTGAATAGCTCTGTGAATCATGAACCATTTATAATGTCATGCATATACATATAAATGTCACATCATGCATAGGTATGTGCATACATAACATCATTAAGCCTCTGAGGGCATCCCATCATATCATCTCGGCCTTTATGGGCGAAATCATTAACGTAGACCAGCTGATCAGGTGGTGGTACATATATAATGCCATAACATTTTCTCATTCCCATATATATATATAATATACGCGTATATAACGCCATCTGGTCATGGGTCAATGTACATGTATAAATAAATGCAATACATAAGAAGTAAGTCAATAATATCTCTCGGGATGTGATAAGATCAATATGCCTTCAGTTAATATCATGAAATAAACTTTATCAAATTACGTATTTTATGAGACCCATGAACATATGATATAATAAGAGGACATATGGGGAATCAAGAACATAGTCACCCCTAGTACTTCTAAGAATAGAGTCATTTGAGAAAGTTCTGCGTTTGTTCGTTTCGTTTGTATTATATGGATCATGCCAAAAGGAAAAAAGGGATAGCCTTAATATACCTTAACTCCATTGAGTCATTAATACCTTCCAAGCAATTCTTCAAACAACTTAACTCAATTTAGAATAGCATAAGGAGATTCAAAATTAGTGTGTTGAGTAAAGGCTAAGTCCGCAACTTAAACTAGTAACTCTTTTATGTAAATTTGGGCAACATATCCCATGTAACAAGAGCCTCCTCTGATACAATATACCAACAACAATGACCATAGTAATCCAGCAATACATAATTATCAATAATAGGACACCATATAACAACAACAAGTCACAACTACTTCTCGACGAGCGACAAGCTCCGATTGAAACCTGTATACCCCATGTAACCCCTTATAGACTTCTTAATTTAACTTAACAGTATCATTAACATGATAATTAAGTCATTAATCAATGATTCCATCTTTATACCATATATTTATAAAAAAGAAAATAATCCACAACTCCAACTATCCTCAATTAGCAACTTTATTCGCTAGTTTATGTCTAGCCCATCCATTTAACTTAATCAACATCAAGATAACCTTAAGAAGATAGAAGAACACAATATAATTACCTCCTATAGTGGATTCAAGTCAAAATTAATGTTATATTTAGCTTACAACAGCCCAACAGACCTCAATCACTTTATACCCAAAATAATAACTATAGTTGTGTCAAACGCCCCGAACATATTACAAAGAACGACTAATCCATCATTTCACCATTATGTGGTGTTTATCCATACCATTTATACTCCAAAACTCTATTAAATAGTATCAAAATAGACAGCCCAAAAATAACACGAAATAGCCCACAAAACAGTCCACTACAAGTCGAATAACTCGAACTCACGACTTCTGATCATCGTCCCGTGAGTTCTAACTATTAGGAAACGAATTTATCAACTTACTTGATGTTTAAAATCTTAAAAACATAAAGTAGGCATTTTCTTAAATATTAAATACCTTCCAAAACTCAAACTACAAAGAAAAGGAGAGGCAATATAGCGATACTTACGTCGTAGGGATCGTTCTAATATTATCGCTTCTTGATTTCGTACCCGGGATGTTAATATTCTTCGAAACCCTTGCAGAGAGCTTAAGAGTAAGTTTGTGGGTATTATTTGGTCGTCGTTTCTGGAAAAATGAAGAGAGAGACGACATAAGGGATATAAATATCCATTTTGTTGAAAAGTATAAAAGGTGCTACTTGGCACCCTAGCATTGACCCTTCTTTCAACGCTTATAGCTTTTTATCCGTATTTCGTATGAAAAAACGGTTAAAAGTATTGAAAACTAAATTCCAAGACTTTCAATTTTGTATATAATATGTCCCAAAAATACCTCGTATAACACATGAAAGGTGTTGCTCAAAAAGCTTTAGTGACCCACCTACTTGTCACCTATGCAGTCTGCGCAGTCTCGCGAAACTGCAAATATCTCTCTACTCCGATGTCGTATCGACAAACGGTTTAATGCATTAGAAACTAGACTCGTAGATATTCAATTTTTTATATGTATCATTTTCTAATTACAATTATATTAGGAGAAAAGCCCTGCTACATTTGACCTGATATTCAGTACATTATGAATGTAACTTGTGATGACCTTTGCCAACTTTTGTTCCAAAACTCGCCTGACTTCAAAATGTAACACACTACTATCATACGACTAAAATAACTCCTAACATAACCTTATTATCATGTTAAGAACCATAGTATCACCACAAAAGTACATGTTATAATATTCTCAACTTGTCGACATTCGACGAAACTTATTTTCTTCAATTTGCTTAGCTCCTAAGCCTTTCAACCCTCTTGGTAGTTGTTATCCATGATCTTAAATATTTGTAACCTATAAGGTAACATGATTAATTTACTTTATGTACTTTCAAAGACGATCTCATTTCTGAGCTTACATCAATTGACTTATGATATACTCTCCCGTGCGAAAATATGGGGTGTAACAAATACATCACTCATTTCCAAAAGATGAAAGGGAAAAATGCTAACATGATCCTCAAGATAGATTTAAAGAAAGCCTTTGACAGACCTGAGTGCTCTTTCATCAGGGACTCCCTAATGTTCTTCAAGTTCCCACCTAAATTAATCAATCTGATCCTCTCATGTATCTCCACTAGCTCCATTTCCATCCTGATCAATGGGAGCCAAACAGAACCTTTCAATCTTACTGAGAAAGGACTGGTTTCCAATCACCATCAGTAGGAATGGCCCAAAACATCTCTCACATATTCTTTGCTGATGATATCATAATCTTTTATAGAGCCAATAAAAAGAGTTGTGAAGATATCCTGGCTACCTTAGATGAGTTTAATAGTGCATCAGGCCAAAAGGTCAACTTTCAGAAATCCAAGGTCATCTTTTCAACCAATTGCAAGGAGCCAACTCAATACTAGGAATTAGGAAAATTAGAGATTTTGGTAAATATCCAGGTTTCTCCATCTTCCATAAAAGGCATACCAAGAGAGATTTCCAATTCATCATTGGTAGTATGAATAATAGGCTGGCTGAAAAACTAAAATGTTAAGCATGGCTTGCTGTACAACTTTGAAAAACTCTAGCCTAGGGAGCATTCCCATCCTTGTGATGAACTATATAAAGTTACCCTCACACATCACTAACCAGATAGACAAAAAGGATGAAATAGTTTGCTTAAAATTTCTATCACCTTTCGAGTAACAATCAGCAGAAAACCAATATTTAAACTCATAAAATCAATCTCCCTCCTAAAATTAAAATACAAAAAAAATAAGCAATAGTTCATATAATTTGAAGATGAAAACTTGAACGTTTCAGGAATGCGCACCTTCAATAAACTACTTGAAGATTCCATTTCTCTAAAATCATGAAAACAAGTGTAACGACCCGACCGGTCGTTTTTCTTTCTAGAACCCTGTTCCCCTAAATAAGACTTTCCGTATATGCTTTTACTGTTTCATGACTTGCGGGGATGGTTGGTTTGGGATTTGGAAGAGCCTAGGTTAGAATCGGAACCCTTGGTTCCTTAAGGTTGGCTTACACGGTCAAGTTTGACTTCGGTCAACATTTTTAGTAAACGACCTTGGAATCGGGATTTGACGGTTCCAATAGGTTCGTATGATCAATGGGAGCCAAACAGAACCTTTCAATCTTACTGAGAAAGGACTGGTTTCCAATCACCATCAGTAGGAATGGCCCAAAACATCTCTCCCATATTCTTTGCTGATGATATCATAATCTTTTATAGAGCCAATAAAAAGAGTTGTGAAGATATCCTGGCTACCTTAGATGAGTTTAATAGCGCATCAGTCCAAAAGGTCAACTTTCAGAAATCCAAGGTCATCTTTTCAACCAATTGCAAGGAGCCAACTCAATACTAGGAATTAGGAAAATTAGAGATTTTGGTAAATATCCAGGTTTCCCCATCTTCCATAAAAGGCATACCAAGAGAGATTTCCAATTCATCATTGGTAGTATGATTAATAGGCTGGCTGAAAAACTAAAATGTTAAGCATGGCTGGCTGTACAACTTTGAAAAAATCTAGCCTAGGGAGCATTCCCATCCTTGTGATGAACTATATAAAGTTACCCTCACACATCACTAACCAGATAGATAAAATCTAAAGGAACTTTATGTGGGGAACAACTGCTGAAAAAAAGAAGCTGCACATGATCAAATATGATACTATTACTAATCCTAAGTACGGGAGGG
>AWOL01S0094998.1:0-19951 GCA_000715115.1 Nicotiana otophora | reverse complement strand
AGCCCATTGATGGTTCACAAGGACTCTATCTAATCTTTGCCATACTCTTCTATCAGGTGCCCACCCATTGCACCAGGTAAAATTTGAACCTGAGTATCCAACATCCAATAATTCACAATCCATGATACATTGAATAAAGGAGAGGCTCTTCGACATTCGATGATGACTGCCCCCTTTTTTCTCACAAGGATCAATGATGCAGTTAAAGTCCCCAACAACCAACCAAGGGAGATTGTAATTATCAGAAATACTCCTCAATCTATCCCACAACTCCTCAGTACATCTTCACATTTTGCATACACAAAAGTCATAAGCATCGAAGCTCCATTAACTGTTAAACTGCAAGTAACTTATTGTTCATCCTCCACAACAATCACACAGTCCAAATTCTCCTCCCAGAAAATCCAAATTTGACTATTACAATTAGATAAAGCATTTTGATATCCAAGAATTCTTTTGTATTTATCTAGCTTGTTAACCTTATAAAATGGCTCACTTAAGGCAATAATTGAAAAATGTTCTGCTAAGATTAATGTTTGAAGTCTCTCAAGAGAACCATTAGACTTGATGCTCCTGCTATTCCAGTATAAAGACTTAATCATCAATACTATTTTGAGAATTTTTGCTCATGTGAAGCAATCACAGGTCTTTGGCTCGAAATTTTACCACCTCTTCCTCTTGTTGATATTTTGCATCCTCTGATGTATCCCCTTCCTTTTACTCTAGGGGAAAGATGTCCAGTGCTAACTGCATTTTCAATTTCTACGATAAGCGTTTCATCCTCCATAGGCTTAGGGATAAAAGCATCAGCCAACTTGTCTGCACTGTCATCACTGTTATCTTCTTCGTTATCCACACTAGCATATTCACCACTTCCCTCTGAATTTTCTTTATCCTTATAATCCATATCCTCTGAACTCCCCTCATCCTCCTCAGAAGATTCAGAATGTTCAACATGTAGGCTAGGAGAATTATTTTGTGTTAAATCAAGACCAGTTCCACTGATCAATTTAAGATAGTTGTTTTGTACCTCTCCTGGATCAATCTCATGTGTTGTTCTGTCCTGCTTTTGCTCAGATATGTGATCGTATTTTTCTGTTGGTGTAGTATGTGGCACACGGACTTCTTGTGTCAATGTCTGAACTTGTTCATGCTTCTTTGGTGTCTCATTTGCTCTTTGACTTTCTTTCTGAATTTGATTCTTCTTCTTTGATATGGCCTTTGCATTCTCTGGTTCATCCTTATTTTGGTCCTTTCTTGAACCTCCTTCGCTATTTATAGTATTCAAATTAGTTATCTTGGTATTGGCAGTCCCATTGTCCATGTTGTTAGAAACATGAACCAGCTGGAGTGTGACGTTCTCTATACTAACATCAGTAACACTTTTCCCTTTCTCAGGGACCTCCATTACTACTTGAACTTGATTGGTCATGGTAGGTTCCTTGATAACAATATCATTATACCTCCTGCTATTCTAATTGGATCGTCCAACTTGATAGTAATTATTCTGAATAGGTTCGTTGTTTTGAATGTGATTTGGTAGTATCTTCTTATCCTTTGTCGCTCTTCTTATAGTTACAATTTGAAAACCATCCTTATCTTTATTTCCCTTTTCTACAACAGCTTGTTCCTCCTTCTGAGCTTTAATTCTCTCATCTCTCACCTTGTTTCTGCACTGACTTTCTATATGACCTTGCATTCTACAATATAGGCAGTAACTAGGAACTCTTTCATATTCAATATCAAGCCATTTTCCATCTTCACTTCCATAAAGTCTATTGAAGCCCAACCATATTTGATCAAGTTTTGGTTTCAATAAATCAATTTCCACTTTAACTTTGTCAACATTTCCCCTGGATTTGGAGTAAGTTGCTTGATCAGGAGCAACCGCAACTCCTACTGATTGGACCATCTTTGAAACAATAGACCACAAATGCCAAGGTAGCTGATGGATCAAAAGCCACACTAGTACAATTGTTGTTTCAATTTCAGGCTTGAAATCAATAGTCCATTTAAGGATATTCATTGGTACATCTCCAATGTCTACAAATTCTTTGAATAAGATGTGATTATAGTCAACCTCATTAGTAAAGTCTAAATACACATGGTGACGATCAAAATATGCAATTTTGACAGACCCTCTAAGATGAAACTGCTAATAAAGACCCTTCTTATTTCCTCCATTGTGGGCTTTAGCCTATAAAACTTCCTAATGATAGTGAATTTACATTCTTGAGCATGATTAATAAAATAATCTTAAGTTGTAAAATAAACTGTTGGTTTACCCAAATGAGTTCCATGTTTGACCTCCACAACAGTCGAGCAATCATTCAAAACTGATAACTTGGCTTGTACAGCAACTACAAAAGATGGTTTTGATATTCCCTGTTCAGTTGCCCTGTTACCAGCAACACTTTGTGACTTCGAAGCTTGCATGTTATTTGCGATTGGATCCTGTGTTTTTGGGGTTGCACTTTGAGGTTGAAGGTTCTTGGTTGGTTGGGACCAATGTTCCGACTCGGGCGGTCAAAATTGGAAGAGATTTTAGGATGTGTTGGTATAATATAAGGTAAAGAAACTGTGATTACGGGTGTTGTAGTGTCCTCAATGGTTGGTGTTGTAATGGTTTTTGCCGGTATTCGATAGATCATCAACATTAACGGTGGTAATTTGAGAATTTTGGTGTAAAGTTGTCATTGCAGTGGTGTTCTTAGGTGGTGGGTTGACAGGTGTAGGTTTATTTAGGTTAGTTGTTGGATTGTCATTGGTTGATAGGTGTTGGCTCAAAGATTTCTTTGGATCTAGGGGGGAGGGGTTGGTGTGGGATTAGACATCTAGAGAGAGAATTAAGAGAGAAGGGAGAGCTTTTTTCTTTGGGTTATATTAAATTGAATGGGATAAGCAGAATCACGTTCAATCATATTGTATATGGGTAAAAAATGAGGATGGTGAGTACCACGATTTACCGGTGAGGTAAACGGAGCAAGGACATGACTGCGGGGAATCGAAATCGAAGCCAGGAGCCTTTCTCATCGTGGCCCGAGTAAAACACCTGCCCTCGGAACCATCGAGATCACGCCTCCCGGGTCCGGTTCGAGTCCCAAGACCTCGGGTAGCATTACCGAACGACCACACACGATTAACAAAGGGCCATGATATCCGTGTTTAACCGGATATCACAGCGTGAATCTTGATCCGTATCAGCGGTAGATCAGTGATTAGCGAAGAGGAAGATTTTTACCCTTTTTAGAATTATACTTAAGGTAAAACTCCTCTACTATATAAAGGGGAAGCAAATTGTTCATTAGAGACATTGTAACGCATATACCAAGTCAATATACACCTATTTTCTGTTTCTAAAGGATTGTTCAATATTCTTGTTTTGGTTCACAAGTTCTTCATAAACACTAGTTCGGAACCAAAGACGAGTTTCTCGTTAAGCCTTTAACCGAGCCCAGACTCGCTATCAACCTTGGTTTGGATATTTATTCTATCTTTTATTTGCTTATCTAACGTCATTAATCACTTGTATTGAATTAAGCCACATATCCTTAAAACATCGTACAAATTCAATTGTTATCCATTTTTAAGGGTAAACAGTTTGTCGCCCACCGTGAGGCTAAGGATAATAGTGGTAGTTTGATACAAATTTCCTTAACACACTATATTTTACACTTGTTCTTTAATATTTTAATTTCATAACTACCTAAGGATGTCGAACTCTTAGTCTGCTCACTTCAATGTTGATATTGAATCTGGCCATCATGGCGAAAACAACAATATAGCACCTAACAACAAGGTGCCTCCTGTTGGTCCCAACGGAGCCCCAGTCACAGACCCAATCGATGCCAACCTGCTGACCGACCCTGAGAACAACGTTCGTGGAGGATTCCGACCGACGACTCGAGGTACGCCCGAAGGTGAAGGCGACGGGATTAATCTGCAGGTGATCTTCGAAATGTTACAAGCTCAACAGGCGGCGATAGCGCAGCTACAGAACCAAAGCCGCGCTGCCAGCAGAGTTGAGTCCGAACAATACTGGGAAAACACCCGAAGGAATGATCAAGTCACGGAGAGGCGGGGTGAAGCTGAGCCCAGGACCAACCCCTAAATCATTAAGATGCTTGAGGAACTGACAAAGCGGGTGAAATCGGGGGAAAAAGAAAATTGAGGACAACGACAAAAAAAATGAGACCTATAACTCCAGAGTTGATCAAATCCCATGACCCCCCCTCCCCTCCCCCCGATATTGGAGGGCCTGGACTCAAAGAAATTTGTCCAAAAGCCTTTCCCCCTGAGCGCAGCACCGAAGCCAATCTTGAAGAAGTTCCGTATGCTCGAATATATTGGAACCACAGATCCAAACGAACACGTGACCTCCTACATATGTGCCATCAAGGGAAGCGAGGTAGAAGATGACGAAATCGAGTCTGTTTTGCTCAAAAAGTTCGGAGAAACCCTGTCAAAAGGAGGAATGATATGGTATCACAACTTACCCCTAATTCTATTGATTCATTTACTATGCTCGCAGATGCCTTACTAAAAGGGAACACCGGGGCCATCAAGGTCGGGACCAGAAAATCAGACCTTTTCAAAATAAAACAAAGAGATAACAAAATGCTCAAAGATTTCGTGTCGAGGTTTCAAATGGAACGAATTGATCTGCCTCCGGTCGCGGACGATTGGGTCATTCAGGTGTTCACCCAAGGACTCAACCCCCGAAACTCCTTGGATTCACAGCAGTTGAAACAGAATTTGATAGAATAGCCTGCGGTAACTTGGGCCGATGTCCATAATAGGTACCAATCAAAAAACAAAGTCGAGAACAATCAGCTCGGGGCCCCCTCCGGGTCCGTTTATCCCATTAGAACTAATGAAAGGTCTAAGAGGGTTATCAATCATGAACCAAAACCGAACAGAGACTGGTATCAACCATATAATGGAGATCGAAGGGGTAATGGATCCGAGCGTAACCCTACAAAAAATGAAAAAAGGAACGATCGAGGCCACAGTAGCCGGGGACTCATGAGCAAAAACGGTTTTGACAGGTTACTCGGGACCAGGGATGCACCAAGGTTATCGAAATACAACTTCAATGTTGATGCTACCAACATCGTATATGTTATCAGACGCATCAAAGACACCAAGTGGCCTCGACCATTGTAGTCCGGCCCCTACCCAGAGAGACCCTAACTTAATGTGTAAGATCACGGCACTCATGGCCATAGAACCGAGGACTACCGACAATTAGGGAAAGAAGTGGCCCGAAAGAAATATTTGTGGTCGATGAGGTGATTTCGATGTCCGCACTCTCGGCATCAAAGAATACGAAGCCGGTTAGAAAAGAAAAAACTAAATAGCAATTACCAACATCAGCCCCGACCGAACCGGAGAAGCAAGAAGTATGAGAGGATGATGATTACAGAATCCCTAGGTCATTCGTCGCCCTTGACGATTCCGACGCCACAAAATCAACGGTCGAGGAGATGGAGCAAGTCATATTGATCGAACACTTGCCCGATCGGAAGGTATACCTGGGCACGGGCTTAACTCTCAGGCTCAGAAAAAAACTCATTAAATTCCTTATAGCTAACATAGATTGTTTCGCTTGGTCCCATCTTGATATGACACGGATCCCGCCAAAAATAACCATTCATAAGTTGATCTTGGATCTGAAGTTCCATCGGTTAAACAGAAGAGGAGGCCTCAGTCCGAAGTCAAGCATGCATTCATCAAAGACGAGGCATCCAAACTCCTTAAAATAGGTTTCATTCGGGAAGTTAAGTACCCGGATTGGTTAGCTAACATAGTGGTAGTACCTAAAAAGGGGAATAAGTTAAGAATGTATGTATACTACAAATACTTGAACAAGGTGTACCCTAAGGACTCTTTCCCTTTGCCTAACATCGATCGCATGATCGATGCAACAGCCGGGAACGAGATACTCAGCTTTCTCGATGCCTATTCCGGGTACAACCAAATCCGGACGGACCCAGTCGATCAAGAAAAAACTTCTTTTATCACTAAATTCGGCACCTATTAACGTAATGTCGTTCGGACTAAAAAATGCTAGTGTCACTTATCAACACCCAGTAAATCGGATGTTCGAAGAACAAATAGGAAAATCAATGGAAGTTTATATTGATGACATGCTAGTTAAGCCTCTGCGAGCATAGGACCATTTGAAACATTTGCAGGAATCCTTTGACATACTGAAGAAACACAATATGAAGCCAAACCCGGAGAAATGCGCATTCGGGGTCGGATCCAGGAAGTTCCTTGGATTCATGGTGTCCAACCGAGGGATCGAGATCAATCCCGACAAAACCAAAGTTATAGAAGACATCACCGTAGTGGACAATGTCAAGGCCGTTCAGAGGCTAACCGGGCACATAGCCGCCCTGGGCCGGTTTATATCGAGGTCTTCCGATAAGAGCCATCGGTTCTTCTCATTATTGAGAAAGAAGAATAACTTTTCTTGGACCTCGGAGTGCCAACAAGCTTTGGAAGAGCTCAAGAAATATCTTTCGAGTTCACCCTTGCTCCATACTCCGAAGGCAGGTGAATAGTTGTACTTATACTTGGCGGTATTCGAGGTAGCGGTAAGTGGAGTCCTAGTCCGGAAAGAGGAAGGTACGCAATTTCCTATCTATTATGTTAGTAGAACTCTAGGCGAGGCCGAGACAAGGTATCCTCACCTGGAAAAATTGGCGCTCGCTTTGCTAAGCGCCTCCAGAAAGTTAAAACCGAACTTTCAATGCCACCCCATATGCGTCGTAACTTCTTACCCACTAAGGAACATAATGCATAAACCCGAGCTCTCGGGCCGAATGGCTAAATGGGCCATAGAAATTAACGGGTACGATATCAAATATCGACCCCGAACTGCCATCAAATCACAAATTTTGGCAGATTTTGTAGCCGACTTTACGCTGACCTTAATACCTGAATTCGAAAAAGAATTGTTATTAACCTCGGGGACTTCCTCGGGAGTCTGGACCCTCTTTATGGACGGTGATTCAAATGCAAAGGGGTCCAGACTAGGTATCGTGTTGAAGCCGCCTACGAGTAACTTAGTTAGAAAATCTATTAGAATTGTGAAATTGACTAACAATGAGGCCGAGTATGGGGCCACGATTGCAGGTCTCGAATTGGATAAAAGCCTGGGGGCCAAGGTGGTCGAAGCTAAGTGTGATTTTCTCCTTGTGGTAAATCAAGTCAATGGGACATCCGAAGTAAAAGAGGAATGGATGCGAAGGTATTTAGAAAAATCACAGGTAACGGTGCATCGATTCAAGGAATGGACCCTACAACACGTACCCGAGATCAAAATAGCGAGGCTAATGCTCTAGCTAACTTGGGGTCGTCAGTTTATGACGATGAATTTAGCTCGGGAATGGTCGTACAACTCATGAAATCAGTAGTGGAAGAAGGCCATGCCGAAATAAACTCAGCAAGTTTAACTTGGGATTGGAGAAACAAGTATATAGACTACTTGAAGACTGGCATGTTGCCCTCGGATCCTAAGGAATTGAGAGCTCTACGCACGAAGGCGGCAAAGTTCAGCCTGTCCGAAGGTACTCTGTTCAGAAGAACGTTCGATGGCTCGCTCGCCATTTGCTTGGGAGATACCGAATATGTTTTGAGGGAAGTCCATGAAGGCACCTGCGAAAACTATTCGGGGGCAGAATCATTGGTTCGTAAGATAATCATGGCCGTCTATTACTGGATCAACATGGAGAAAGATGCAAAGGACTTTGTACGAAAATGCGACGGTTGTCAGAGGCATGCACCGATGATCCATCAACCCGGAGAGCTACTACATTCAGTCTTGTCACCTTAGCCGTTCATGAAGTGGGGAATGGACATCGTCGGTCCCTAGCAGTGGGCACCATGTAAGGCTCAGTTCATACTTTCTATGACCGATTATTTTTCTAAGTGGGTCGAAGCTCAAGCGTTCGAGAAGGTCGGGGAAAAAGAAGTCGTTGACTTCATTTGGGACCATATAATATATCGGTTCGGGATACCGACTGAGATAGTGTGTGATAACGGGAAGCAATTCATCGGCAGCAAGGTAAACAAATATTTTGAGGACCATAAGATCAAAAAGATCTTGTCAACACCCAATCACCCTAGCGGAAATGGGCAGGTGAAATCGACAAACAAAACCATACTTCAAAACCTAAAGAACAGATTGACTCATGCCAAAGGGAAATGGAAGGAAATTCTTCCCGAAGTCTTGTGGGCATACCGTACAACCTCGAAATCTAGTACCAGAGCCACTCCGTTTTCATTGGTCTACAGTGCCGAAGCACTACTACCGGTCGAAATGGGAGAACCGAGCCTCAGGTTCTGATATGTGACCGAAGAATCAAATGGTGAGGCCATGAGCACGAGCCTGGAACTATTGGATGAAAGGCACAAAGCTGCCCTGGTCCGATTGGCCGCCTAGAAATAGCAGATAGAAAGATATTACAACTGAAGAGCCAACCTCCGACACTTCAATATCGGGGACTTGGTGTTAAGAAAAGTAACACTGCACACCCGGAACCCGAACGAGGGAAAGATGGGGCCGAATTGGAAAAGACCATATCGAGTCATCGAGATTACCGGTAAAGGCTCCTACAAACTCGAAGCAGGAGACGGTGCACAGCTACCGAACAACTAGAAAGTGATGACGCACTTAAAGCGATACTACTGCTAAGGTACGATCTCGTTTATCCTTTTATAATATTATGAATCGGACTAACACTTGTAGGAAATAACCAAAGGAGAATGTGACTATTAGGTCTGAAAGCACGCATTGCACTCTTTTTTCCTTGAACCGGTTTTGTCCCAAATGGGTTTTTCGGCAAGGTTTCTAACGAGGAAACAGTAAATCGTGCTAACTTAGAATAGATGCCCAGTTTTAAATCGAAGTCAATAGTCTCACCAACATTATCCGAGCCCTCTCAAGACCGGCCTCGAATAGTGGGGGACATCACCCTTAGTTCAATATTCTTAGCAAGGAAAGAAGGAAACTTTGTGCTTAACAGCTTAGGCTCGGTGGTTAGGATTTATTGTAAGGGCCAAACGGTCAAGTGAACCGTGCACGCGTAGGACACCTTAGCCATAATATAAGCTTTTACACGCTTTCAATCTTGTACTTTACACACAGAAATGAAAGAAAGTTTCTACCTTGCTATTACATATTTTTGCCTCTTAAAGCATCGAGCCTAAGGGTTATCTCTACCCGGGGACTATCAAGCCCAAGGGCTACCCCCACTCGGGGACTGTCGTCCGAAATAAGTTCGGGCAACTCGGATTATCAAAACCTAGAGGCACAAAACCTATTTGGTAGTGCCTAAACCTAAAAGGCTACAGCCGACCTAAAAAATGGCTCGGAGACGTCCAAAGCCCGTAATCAAAATGTAAGGCCTTCAATAAATATTCAAAACCTGCCAAAAGGTTACCCTCGACAAAAATATCATCTAAGAACACTTAAGTATTTTTGGAAAACTTCCGGTCACTCTGAGTTTTCAAAGCTTCAAGCAAATAAAAACTTGCATCGAGGTCAAGTTTTGTTTGGACCTTCAAAAAATAGACGACCCATTACTACATTTGATTATATGCTAAGACATCAAAAATATTTACAGGAATGGAAATTGTGAAAAGATGTTAAAAGTTGAAATTTCCAAAAAGGGAAATTTTATATATTCTGGAATATCTTTACAAAAGTCCAACAAAAATGGCCCCAAAATGAATAAAAATATGTACACAACACAAAAACTAAAAACATCCTAAGGCATTCACGTCTGATCTTCACCGGAGCCCGATTCGTCACCAGAACCATCAGGACCTTCGGATTCTTCGGAGCCCTCCTCACCTTTCAGAATATCTTTACAAAGGCCCAACAAAAACGTCCTCAAAATGAACAAAAAATATGTACACAACACAAAAACTAAAAAATCCTAAGGCATTAACGCCTGATCTTCACCGGAGCCCGATTCGTTACTAGAACCATCGGGGCCTTCGAATTCTTCGGAGCCCTCATAGCCCTCCCCACCTTCGGGTTCAGCTAGTTTTTTCGCCTCGACCTCAAGTCTTTTTGCCTCCTCGATATCGGAAGACAGGTCGAAGCCTCGGGCATGGATCTCTCCGAGGGTCTCCCTTCGAGACAGTTGGCTCACGTACTCAGCAATGGTCTTCAGGCGGGCCTCGGCTGCTTCGACATCAGCCTTGTATTGAGCCACCATCTTGTCAGCATCAGACGAGTTATCTCCAACTTGGACCTCGTTGCTTCGAGCTCTTTACCAAGGGCATCCAGTTCAGCGATGGTCGCGCCCAGCTGTGTTCGGAGATCCTTATTTAGTTGAGCCTGTTTATCAGCTTTCTCCTTCGCCACCCGAAGTTGAACCTCTACTGAAGACAGCTTCGCCTGGGTAGTTTCCTTCTCCGAGGCCAACAGATACATCTTGCTTTTCCACCCATCGTCTATGCCTTGTATTTTGTCCATCTCCTTTCGGAGTTGGTCGATCTTCTGCTTGACCTGCGAGGTATTGTCGTTAGCCACTACGACCAGTTCCTCGTTTCTAACTTCAAAGACCTTTACCTTTTTAACCAAGTCGGCGTGCCCCCACCTTAGGACCGATGCTTCTTTCTGAGCCCCATCCAGCTCGGCCTGAAGGTTCTTAATGACCCCTTCTTATTGCTCGCTGAAAAGCTTGTACATATCCCTTTTCTGGGCTAGCTCCTTGACCTCGACCCGGTACCGAAAGAAGCTTTCGTAATAATGTACCGAGGCTTGCAAAAAGATGAAAAACGTAAGAAATATCAAAACCTAAGTAAAGTTCAAAGGAACGTAATGATACTTTACCCGGTTCAGTGCTTGCTGCGCCTCATTGAAAAGGCACGACACGTTCACCTCATTCATTTTTACCTGGTCCTCCTCGGTCACCAGGCATTGGAGGTAGCTAGCTATCCCCACAGGAGCAGATATGACCGGGGCATCCTCTGGGACGATCAGAATAATTGATCTCTTGCGACCGAGGTCCACACTCGGAGCAGGGAACTAGTTGATCAATTTCGGTCTCGAACTCGGCCCTCCAACTTCCAATGATGTGTCCTTCGTCGGAACTTCCAGGTCGCCCAGCCCGGAGAAATCTTCCAAAGCGAACGAGTCCACACCATCAAAAAAGGAATGAAGGGGATCATCCGCGCCATGGACTCCTTCATTGGACTTCTTCTTTCCTGCTTGGGCCTTCTCGAGCATGGACTCGTTGTAGGAGGGGATCCCCGAAATCTCTATTATACCGGGCGCTTCCTTCGGAGCGGAGCCGGCATCCTGGGGAGTCCCGCCTCGAGTATCCATATCGACCTCCAGAGTCTGAGGGAGGTCGGACTCACGAATCTTTCCCTCGGATGCCTCCTGCTCCTTGGGAAGGGTCGTTCCACGGGCGATGAAAATGAGGTCTTTTTCCGGCTCATCCCTGAGCCGGAGAAGAGATTCGGAGTCTGGCATCCTGGAGCTATAGCTCTTCCTCGGCTTGCGAGCCACCCTCTTCTTTGGTTTCTCTTCAGGGCTCGGAGAGCTCGAAGCTTTTCTCTTCGTTTTCATCTTTTCCTCCACGGTAGCCCCAGGTTGTACCGCAACGGAGGGATCAACGGACAAGGACACGTCCTCGTCCCCTTCCGAATGCCTAAGTTCAGTGGTCTTAGGCAAACCTACAATAACAAAGGGGAAGGAAAGTTAGTATGATGAAAGTTAGAAGCATGGTATTAACTATTCAAAGAGAGACCATACCATGAGAACGGGCCTCCTATCGGCCCCTCGAAAACTTGCGCCATGCTCGCTCAGAGTACGTCATCTGTGTACAGATGCCCTCGATTCATTCCTTTAGCCGGGGGACCACATTAGGAACCCGGGCGACAGCTGCACAACCACAAGTATGAATGAGAAGAAAGAAATTGAAGAAAAAATTGACGTTTAAGGAGAGACTGCACTTACGAGATGCGTTCCACTTCTCAGGGAATGGCATGAACTTGGAGGGAATCAAGTCTTCGGTCTTCACCCAAACGAAGCGTCCCTTTCAGCCCCGGTCTGTCTTCATCAATGCTCGAAAAGGGAGCCTTGCTGGCCGGGCGAGTAAGCTTGATCAGTCCCCCTCAAACAATTTGGGGACTGTATAAACGGAGTAGATGATCAATGGTGAACCGACGATACTCGGTCTTGTTCACGAAGTAACGAAGGAGGATCACGATCCTCCATAGAGATGGATGGATTTGCCTGAGGCAGACCTCGTACCTCTTGTAAAACTCCAGGACAATCGGGTCCACCGGGTCCAGTGCGAAGGGGTAAGTGTAAACACTTAAGTACCCCTCCACGTGGGTAGTAATGGCATCTTCGGGCCCGGAGACTACTACATTTTTGCTTTCCTAATTGCAGTCCTTTCAGACCACGGGAAGGACGTCTTCGGTCACGGAGCATATGTACCTTGATGCTCCTTCACCCCGGTCCTGTTTGCGTGAGAGTTTCTCAACCTTAAAGTCGTCTGCAACTGAGCAGCCCCCAGGAATAAACATTTTCAAGGGAGGCTCGGGGGGCGGTTCGTCACCTCGGGAGAAGCCATTTCGAGGGCAACTACTTCAGGGGCAATTGCCTCAGTACCAGCGGCCGGTTGGGAAGATGAAGAGGCAACTTGTTGAGTAACAGATTTGGATGTTTTAGCCATTGCTATCTAGATAAGTTTGAAAATTTAAAGAAAGAATACGAAGATTTGAAAGAACGAGTTTGAAGGATGAAGAACAGAGCATGAAGATTTGAAGGGAATCTGGGAAAGAACCTGGAAATCACTATGAAGGTTGAAGAACAAGGATGAAGATATGAAGGTTGAAAGAAGTTTGATGATAACTGAGAAGCTCGAAGGTAAAAGCTTGGACGAAAAGTAGAAAAGGAACAAAGGATGGAAGCTTTTATAGGGAAACAGGTGACGCTTCGCATTCGGGGGCAAACAGCCGATGATTGACACGTGTACGAAGTCAGAACGACGCGACTGAGGAGACATTTTAGCTCCTTCATCCTAACGTACGAAAGAAGGAACCGGAGAACATCTATCGGTTCCTATCGTTCCGGCACTACTCTCTGAGAAACGAGGGGACTATTTGTATACGGAAAAAATCGAAGCTGGTGAGTACCCTGATTTCCCGGTGAGGCAAACGGAGCAAGGACATGACTGCGGGGAATCGGAATCGAAGCCAGGAGCCTTTCGCATCAAGACCCGAGCAAAACACCTGCCCTCGAAACCATCGAGACCAAGCCCCCCAGGTATGGTTCGAGTCCCAAGACCTCGGGGAGCATTATCGAACGACCACGCACGATTAACAAAGGGTCGTGATATCCGTGTCTAACCGGATATCACGGCGTGAATCTCGATTTGTATCAGTGGTAGATCAGTGATTAGCGGACAGGAAGATTTTTACCTTTTTTTTTAAAATTGTACTTAGGGTAAAACTCCCCTACTGTATAAAGGGTAAGCTAATTGTTCATTAGAGACATTGTAGCGCATATACCAAGGCAATATACACCTATTTTTCTGTTTCTAAAGGATTATTCAAAGTTCTTATTTTGGTTCACAAGTTCTTCATAAACACTGGTTCAAAACCAAAGGCGAGCTTCTTGTTAAGCCTTTAACAGAGCCCAGACTCGCTATCATCATTGGTTTGGATATTTATTCTATCTCTTATTTGGTTATCTAACGTCATTAATCACGTGTATTGAATTAAGCCACATATTCTTAAAACATCGTACAAATTCAATTGTTATCCATTTTTAAGGGTAAACATTAAATTCTGAAATGCCCAATTAAACGGTAAAGATAATCAACTTCCAACATGCAGAAACTTATTTTTAGTTATACGAGAAATGATTGGACTCACTTCATAACAAAATTTGACAAGAAAAGATACCTCTAGAACTCAAGGTTGATTAGCCCCCGATAACTCTCCTACAATATCAGTTATGTTCAAGCGAGGCAAATCCTAGTAAATAACAAGTATTGGCTTATAATTAAAAAAATCACAAGGTAAAATGGCTCATAACTAAAAGGGTTAAGAGAATTCGCGACAATAATAAGAGAGATAGTATACTTCTATTACATCTGAATTTGTTGTCAAGGTGTAAAGGCCCACTGACATGAGATATCCTTTCTTCTGGAGGCGGACCGAGGGGCCTGCAGAGCACAGTTTTGATGCAGCAAAATGTTACTGGCTCACGAGATCTGGTAAACCACTATACGAGGTCTTCCGGGGATAGTTTTTGATAGAGCCACCAATGGGACAAGCACTCAAATTAGATAGCAGATGCCATACTGTCGATGTGCTAACATATAATAAGCCTTCTCTGGAGGCCAGGGTAAGTTATGACAGCCATGACATATGCTACATTTGCTGATACAGAGAACAGAGGTCGTCTATATTTAGCTCTAGGATGGAGGGATTTGACGAGCGAGAAAAGGCACATCCACCACTGTACCCACAACATCATCACCAATAATTACAGTGTCTCCCTCAGAAGCAGCTTTCCTCTTAATATAGCCAAGTCCTAGGGGCTGAGATGCTCGTATACCAGTGGTGAAACTAGTCACCTTGCCAACCTGCCAAAGTTCATAGCACCATCATTCTGCCAATTCCTTCCAAATGGTCATACTAGGATCGATAAATAAAAGGGACCTGGTTTCAGTAATGCACTTGACAAGATGGGGATGCCATGTATTTTTGTTCATCAGAATTACAGTAGTCTTAGACAATTCTCCAACGAGGCATTAATTCTGTTAGATGCATTTATATGCAAGACAGAAGACAGAAGACAGAACAATACAACGGGGTTAATGTGCTAAAATACAATTTGTTACAATGTAGCGCTATCACCATAGGGACTGAAACAATCAATTGGGAAATCAGAAAAGCTCAAACCTTTTTCCCGTCCACTGAAATGGTGCTGCCAGGTTCCACTGGCGATGATACACGTATTCCCCACAGCCTCTGTTTGATGCCATCGTAAGTTACAAGCCTAGAAATGGTTTCTTGGCCCTTATAGCACCCTGAAATTAATTTCTCAACTTTGAGAAACCGTAATCAGAAGGAAGCATAAATATAAATAGGAGCTTATGAACCTTTATTCAGAGAAACAGCATTCCACAGATTAGCCTCCAGAACATTAAACTCATCAGTGAGCTCTTTCCCAGGAGCTGGTCTTCCTGCATGAATTAAGAACAAAGCTTTCCACATCAATATTGGGAATCACATCAGACAGGCTGTTGACTGCTCAAAACTTTAGGACATGAACCTAAAGCAAAGAGGAGTCAGAACATGATGGAATCATGACGTCAACAAAAGATATTATCTGGAATATTAACAATAGAAAGATGGAATAAAATTGTTCTTAATTACCTTGAAGTATCCTTAAAGTTTCCCATGCATTAGAACCCATTGGGATGGTCCCATGACCTAGAAGAGCTTTCCAGACCGACTCAGCAGCAGCTGGAGACATCATTAGTGAGTAACCTTCTTCAGAGATGATATTTCCCACTCCCACAGTTATTGGCATTCCATTTACCTTCACATGTTGATGAATTTCATAAGATAACGTAAAGTGTTAAACCTCTTATTTCTTGGAAAACTCAGGCATGGCAATATGTTCAAGAAATTGCAATTAATCTACAACATATAGGACATGAGAACAACTACACCAGCAAAAGCTAAAGGGTAGAGAAGTTAACAAGCAAGTACTTCAGCGGCAAGGAAAGTAATAAATTGCGGATATTGCAGACAAATGGCAGAGAAACTGTAAAATATTATATATTGAGAAGGTTGATTCTGACAATACAAGAACAGTCATGAATGCAGCACAAGGTTGACTTAAGAGGTTGCAATTGGAAATGACAAATAAATGGGTAGATACTCATGTTTTGTAGTCATGCAAGTGGGAATTTGGTGAATTGATGCATGAACAAAAAATGAGAGAGGGCTAATGAAGTCTGAACATTTCTTATTCAATGTGTTCAAAACCAATGTCTCTCCTTTGAAAAAGAGAAAAGAACATTGGAAATCATGGTTCAAGTTTGGATTATTTGGCACAATCTAATCACCATTTTACATTGAATCTTTTTCTTATGAAACTACTTGTTTGGTTACTTTACAAGATAATCAATTGTCTGAGTTATTACCAATCATAAATAATTCTCTTAATTGAATACTCACTTTGATCCGACTTGTATTTTCATGGAATCTAAGAGAATAATGTTTGAATGATGAGTACTTTGCATTTTGAGGAAAGAAGGTGTATCTTGCACAGACTAAGACGGTAAATAGATCAAACAATATGGATTGGAACTTAGAAGGAGTATCAAATAATCACACAGTTCAAATAATTTAAACCAAACAGATCTACGATTCTTTTTTTTTTTCTTTTGACATACATATACATATTATCCAGAATGAATCAGAGAGGGAATTATCAGATTACACTGTAATGCTTATGTGAGCCATATGGTTGTCCAACTATGTCAGCAAGATTCAGAGCTTCCATTATCTGTTTGTAAACCATTTACATGCAAACGATAGTTTTAGCTTTTAAGAGAAGAAAAAAAGATAACAAATATTATCAATTTGTTTGACGATTAATTAGACACAGTTCCTACTTGGTTACTTCTAGGCCCTATTAGCACGAACAAGGATGTTTGTCCTGTAATATCTTGAATTTCAACTTTGTCTGCAAAGAATATGTACCTATCAATAGAAGTATTGCATATTGTTATTTACATCAGCAGGTAAATAATGTGAATATAACTGGTTAGGCCCCAAAAATCTATTCAAGCATAGATAAGCAAGAGTGAGAGCAATCCAGAGCAAAAGCATGAACATACTTCTTAAGCATTCCAGTTATTCTTTCCTTGGTCACTGGAGAGATCACCAATGTGATTGCAGTTTTCTGTGAAATGTGAGATGGACTTCAATAATAGTCTAACATATGAAAGCTTAGGCACAAGGAACCAATTCTCAGCAAGGAACTATAAAAGATTACCATAATCCAGGCGTGGGCAATATCGATGGTTCTGGCAGTTGGTGTCACAAAAACAGTGTCGCATCCCTACAATTCCCAGACATGAAATATAAAAAGCTGGACACCAGTGGAGTTTGCAACTTTCATCAACCTAAAATTGCCTAAACCAAGTAAATACCTGCCCTTCATGAAGAATTTCAAAGTTAGCAGTACTTTGGTTGTGAAGAAACTGAACCCTGTCTTCTCCACTAACTGTGTGAAATGAAAAGATAAACAGACATCTCTGAAACAACAACTATGAATGAGTAGACTCCAAAATATTTCCAACTAAGTAGAAAAACTCTTTTCCAGTCCGTCCCTAATACATACTAGCATGAGAACAAGTGTTAATAAAATTTTCACATCCAATCTCCACATGATTTGTACGAAATAAGCATAAAACCACATTCTGCAGAATCACTGAACTCAAAGGTGGGAAGAACTTACCTTTTTTTATTAGAAGAGGAATGTGGATAACGGACTTTTTTTTTATTGGTAAAAATGGACTTTTTTAAATATATTAAACAACTCACCTAACCTCTATTCCTCCACGTCAATAGATTATTCACAGATTAAACTGAGGTTTGGTCAAGAAAACTGAATCTTTTTCAGTATGAAAATGTGTGGATGGATTTACCTCTTATCCTGCCGTAGTGTGAAAGATCCACAACCTAGAACAAAATGAATGATACTATCAGGTCACATTTTGCAAGACTAACCTCAGGAGTATACAAGTTCCCCTACAAAGCCAGGTTCAATTCCAGATATTGCAGTAAAATTTACAACATATGATGATTAAAATTGGACCATAACAATCTTTTAATCAACACGTGAAAATCATATGACAAGAATATTCTTAATTAGGAGAAAATAACTAAAATTACCAAGAAAACCTGAATCAAACTAGATACACACCGCGACGGCATTCTCAACAGCATCTAGTGCCTCCTCGTCATTATCGAATGTTCCTATTGCCCCATCTTCTGATACCTTGGCCCCAGAAACAGTCATAGTATCCTGTAGGAAGCAAAAGAAGAAAAAGTTAAGCAAGTAAGCCAGTAAACAAAAAGTACGAGCAAAGACCAAACTGTAAGGAGAGCAAGAATGAAAGCATATAGAAGCATCAAGTCAGTGACATCTCATCCTTCACTTATTAATCAGGAAACATTTAGCAGATGTAACAGCATTTCCTTCTTGTACCCTCATTGTTCAGGAGAAGTTCTCTAACGCCTAACTACCCACTGAAGTGAGACATTCCAACTTCCAAGCAGGGTTGGACGGAGCATTGGCAGGAGAGGCACCCACTTACCACAAGGCATATTTCTCCCCCATCCCTCTTTATTACATGGAGTATTTGTTTTTTCTTTTCTATTTCTTTTTTCTCTCCTTTGGTGAGGTTCCTCAGGTGTAAGTTTATATTCTTTTTTGTTTTTCAAATAAGAGTGGTGAATGAAGGTGGTAAGTGGGGACGAGGTAGATCTAAAATCACTTGGAAGGACCTACAATTTCTTGGTATCCGTGATGACTTAGTGAAAGATAGGGCACAATATCTATCAACCGAGAATATGTTTCGGTCATGTTAGCAACTATACTTTACATCCTATGCTTTTCTAGGAGTTGTTTAACCTTTCAGAAATTTAAAAGTCAGTAGAACATATAAAGAACTTCAAGTACTTTTATTTTAATTTTTTTTTTGTATAATATTGGCCTGAGATGAGTTAAATGGAGTAACATGGTCCAACTTGTTTGGTACTGCAGTTTAGTCGTTGTTGTTGTTGTTGTTTGGTGTCCGGGCCAGGTTGTGCACCACAACCAATCCCCCTGGTACTTGCTACCTCCAACCACCATAGGTATTGTATAATTCTGTCCACCAAGATTTTGACAAATGGGAGAATTCATCCAGTATCCCCTCGGCTCGAATTCAGACCTCGGTTCCCATGGGGTCTTCGACCTCTAGAAAAACTTTTGTTGTTAGGTTCACTAATTTACTCAGTGTTTCAAGTTTTAGCATCAATAATCCAAAAATTTCAAGTAATTTTACCCAGCAAAAGCGTCTATTAAACAACCCAATTATATAAAGCACACAAAAAAGAACAGAAAAAAAATGAATATGTTTCGATTAAAGCCCACAATCAACAAATATTTGACTTAGAAAACATCAACAAATAATTTTGATTCATTCAACAATGTGTAAATTTTGGTATTATTATACTTACGAGAAGGTCGTGGTCAATGGGAGGTGGAGAAAGGTCGAAAGGCAGCGCAGCTGCAGAAGTAAAAGAAAGCCGCCGCTTAAACTTCGTCGGCGGCGCATCGTAACTGAACGGCCGGTAAGCTAATGGAGTGGGAAAGAGATGAAGAATGGGAGAGGAAGAAAAGGACTGACAAGGAAAGAGCACGTTGGCACCGTAGCAATACGCCATCGCTCGAATCATTTGGAATTTGACAATTGAGACGACCCAATTTTTATACGAGCACATGACCATCCATTTTAATTTTTAACCGGATAGGTATAATGGTTCGTATACGGTCCGTATTTCTCTTATTTTTATACAGTCATACCAAATCAATTTTTCAGTTTATTTATTAAGTATAACTAAAATTATGTTTATAAAATTATTTCAAATGATTATAACGCATAGTGATGGAATATATTGATACGTTGACCACTTCACATACAATATGATAGACCATTTTGTATATTAACAATATTGCTTTCATATTGTTCAAGAACTAATTTCTTGACATGTGTATGTCTGAGTCATGTAAATTATTTTTCTTAAATTTACAAAGATAAACAATCAAACTTAGTATTTATACTAAGTCTAATTCCACTATTTACATGGTAAATAAAACTGAATATCTATATACAAT
>AWOL01S0094994.1:0-41464 GCA_000715115.1 Nicotiana otophora | reverse complement strand
TATATATATTAAATCACAACTAAAAAAGAATCTAAGCTCAATTAACAAATAGTTATAAAGCACAAAGTATAGAATCTTATTTCAAAGCACAATTAACAAATAGATTGTCCTCTTCATTCTATACTTTACCTCGGCCATATAATGTTAAATTTTTATTATTCTATATGTTGCTCATTAACGTAAGCTCATAACTAACATTTAATAAAGAATAATTTGTATATGTGGACAAGTTACTTGATGGACGTACCGAATTAAATTGCAGCTTCTATAAATTGGTCATCTCTTCACCTATTAGGGTTACTGCATATTCTCTACACGTATTCCTTTGCTGACTACTGTGGTAATATAAGGCTATGATGAGGAAGTAGAAACTAGTTTTAGGCTAATTCTTCCGCTCTCTATGATTATGTCGTCCGCTTTAGATATCTTTTTCTTAACGCCCTTTGTACGTAAGATTATTGTATAGGGTAAAATATACTATGCTACATGGCCGCCCAAAAGAGAGACACATGGAAGCTAAGACGGGGGATAGCCAAAACCAAAGGCAACGGTCCCGTCTGTCACCGGAAAGAATAACGCTCATAAGGATGCAATAAATACTCCTCGTCCGGTAGTATTTAATGAAGAATATTCTACAGCATTAAGTATGTTACCCGTTACAAGGAGTTTGGCATTTATGCTCACCGTTACATCTTCATCAATGACCCTCATAATTGACATTAAAGAAGGGCACGATCCTAGGACCTCATTTCCTAGATGTAGCTATAAATAGTGAGCTTTGTTATCATTGTAAGGACGGAAATTTTCTGGCAAACTAATACTACAATCTACTCAAAGCTCTAATCAATATTACCTTCTTATTTTTTGTTCATGTTCTTATTACTATGGCGCCCGGAGCATTCACAACCAAAGTCTTTATTTCTGTCATTTCGTCTTCCTATCAAGGCTAAGTATTATATATTTTTTCAATTACCTTGTTATTTCACGATCAAATTAATTCACTTATCTAGAAACTACATATAAATTTAACTGTACCGTTTTACGGGTAAGCAGTTTGGCACCCACTGTGGGGCCTGGACAGTAGTGCATTTAAGTTGATCCTTGTCGTTTTTACTAACGTGTTTTGATAATTATGTCTTAGAAGAAATCATAAGAAATGGCAGATAACGGTGTTAACAACACGCACAGTTCAGAGGTTCGAGGGGATCAACCTGACTTCGAGGACTCAATCAGTAACACCCACAACGAGGAAAATGACGCCACCCTGGTGCATAACAGGCAATATCCTTGACATGTTCGGGAGACAACTCCCGATGATGCTGATGAGGAACATGTCATTGATGCGGTAAGAGTCCTACAAGAACAATAGGCGATCAATCTAGGCCACCTCACGCAACAGGAAAAGGTTATGATGGATTTGAAGCAGGTACTATCGGGGGCTTCGAATAATGCGAATAGGCGAGATCCGGTACCTCCTGCTGCTCCCGCAAATCAAACAAAGCAGAGGGTCGACAATAATACCCCGAGGGTCGAAGTTGGCTCTGATGGGGCTAGGGGGAGCGGATCCAGCCCCAATAAAGAAAATGACCCCTTCAAGAATGAACTCTTACGGTTTATGAGGGAAGTGAACACTCGCATGGACCAAATCTCAAGCGCACCACCAGTGCTGAAAGGTTCGGACTCAAAGAAGTATGCTCAATTGCCATACAAGCCAAGTGCGGCACCAGAATTAATCCCGAAGCAGTTTAAAATGCCTAATATGCCAAAGTATGACGGAACTTCAGATCATCAGGAACGTATTACCACCTATAAAACGGTGGGGAAGGGAAATGATTTAGCTCCTCACGAAATTGAATTTGTTTTGCTGACAAAATTTGGAGAGACTCTCACAACGGAAGCCTTGACGTGTTATTCACTGTTACCCGAGCATTCCATAGACTCCTTTGAGATGCTCGCAGATTCTTTCATCAAGTCTTATACAGGGGCCAGTAAAGTACAGGACCGAAAGGTAGACATATTTAGGATTGCGCAATGAGAGACTGTGTTGTTACGAGTGTTCGTTACCCGATTCCAAAAGGAGAGAATGTTTCTCCCGACTATCCCAGATGAATGGGCGGATGAAGCATTCACCAAGGGACTGAATCCGAGAAGTTCAGACGCTTCTCGAAAATTGAAGGAAAGCCTGCTTGAGTTTCAAGCAACGACTTGGACGGATGTTCACAACCGATATGAATCAAAGATAAGGATCGAAGAAGATCAGGTTGGCTCTCCATTGTCGACAAAAGGACGGGAAAAAAATAGAGAAAAATAAAAAGACGATTTCGATACGGACGGAAGGTCTTCGAGGGGACGGTTTTTGCCCTACGGACAAACTAAAGGTTGTGGCAGAGGCTTCTAGTCAGCGGACAAGTTTGCCATCGACATAAGGACTGATCGCGGTCGGAACAATAGATCATTGCAGGATAAAGAAGCGTCAGGGGCGCAGGAACCTTCCTACCCTAAGCTATCAAAATACAATTTCAACATCAGTGTAGTGGAATTGGTGTCAGCCATGAGAAACATCAAAGAAGCACGGTTCCTGAAACCAATGATATCTGATCGTAGCCTGAGGGATCCTAACTTATTGTCTGAATACCACGGGAAGAATGGATATCGGACAGGAGACTGTCGATACCTACGGGAAGAAGTGGCAACACTATTAAAGAATGGTCATCTCAGAGAATTCTTGAGTGACCGAGCTAAGAACAATTATGGTCGTAACCGGGACAACGCGGAACCTTCGTAAGCAGGGGATGATCCCCCTCGCCAAATGATCAACATGATCTTCGGGGGTAACGAGATCAATGGGGTCACCTTTTATTCAGTAAAAAAGACAAAAGTATCAATAACCCATAGCAAAAGGCTACGGGAAGTCACCGAAGACGATATCACTTTCACGGAGGAGGATGCAGACGGATTGCTGCTGCCGCACAATGACGCACTCGTAATTTCTTTAAATGTGCTAGATTTTAATATTAAACGTGTTCTAGTGGATCCAGGAAGTTCGGCCAATATCATACAATGGAGAGTATTGGAGCAAGCTAAACTTACCGAAAGCATCATTCCGGCCACAAAACTCCTCGCCGGATTAAACCTCGCGAGAGTGACAACCTGAAGAGAAATTTTGTTACCGACAAACGCTGAATGAGTAATGAAAAAAAGTTTTTTCGAAGTGGTATATGGTGATATAGGATATAACATTATTCCGGGAAGGTCGTGGTTGCACGAAATGAAAGTTGTACCATCAACATATCATCAATTGCTGAAGTTTCCAACGCCCGAAGGAGTTAAACAGATAAGGGGTGACCAACCGGCGGCAAATGAGATGAATGCAATTTTGATCTCCAGTAGCAAAGTAAAGGAACACGTGAAAAAGCAATTACAGGAACCGGCGCCCGCTCCCGAACTAGATAAAGTTAGCCTTAGGGCAGAAACGTCAGAATTTTATCATGTGCCGAGATATTTCCAGGTTCCAGAATAGATGGATGCAATGAATTCCACATTGGAAGAGCTTGAGCAAGTTGTGTTGTTCAAAGAATTCTTAGAAAGGAAATTCCACTTGGGGAAAGGACTGCATCCCGAGCTCAGGTCTGGTTTTATTAAATTTCTTAAATCAAATGCCGATAGTTTTGCATGGTCGCATGCGGATATGACAGGTATCCCAACGAAGGTATCCGTACATAAGTTAAGTTTAGATCCCAACGTACCTCCTGTAAGACAAAATAAATTCCCTATTGCCGAAGCCAGGAATACATTCGTCAAGGAAGAGGTAACTCGCTTACTTAATATCAGTTCGATCCGAGAGGTAAAGTATCCATACTGGATAGATAATGTAGTAGTAGTTCCTAAGAAGAACAACAAACTTAACATGTGTGTAGATTATAAAGATTTGAATAAGGCGTGCCCAAAAGACTCATTTCCACTGCCAAACATCGATCAAATGATTGATGCTACCGCCGGGCAAGTTAATGAGTATTCTCGATGCTTATTCCGGGTAAAATCAAATTAAGACGAACCCGGAGGATTAGGAAAATACTTCATTTATAATGAATTTTGGTACATATTGCTATAATGTGATGCCCTTCGGGTTACAAAACATCGGAGCCACTTATCAACGGCTCGTGAATAAGATGTTTGAAAAATAAATAGGAAAAACTATGAAAGTTTATATAGACGATATTCTCGTTAAGTATTTAAATGCAAGTGATCACCTCAAACATCTGCAAGAAACTTTTGACATCCTAAGGAAGCATAATATGAAACTTAACCCCGATAAATACGCGTTCGGGGTCAGCTCTGGTAAGTTTTTGGGATTTCTGGTTTCGCAAAGGAGAATTGAGGTAAACCCCGATAAGATCAAGGCCATCGAAGACATCCTGGACCAACTGTCAAGCGTGAAAGAAGTCCAAAGGCTCATGGGGAGATTGGCAGCTTTGAGCAGGTTCATTTCCCGGTCATCAGGAAAATGTCACCATTTCCTCGCACTACTAAAAAGAAAAAACAATTTTGAATGAACCCTGGAGTGCCAGCAGGCTTTGAGAGATTTAAAAAAGTACTTGTCAAGCCCTCTGTTGCTTTCGAAACCAAAAAACGGTGAAACGTTGTTAGTCTACCTCGCAGTCTCGGAAGTCGCAGTAAGTGCAGTTTTAGTCCTTGAGGACGAAGGTACTCAATCTCCCATTTATTACGTTAATAAAATTTCAACGGGAGAAAAAACTCACTACCCCATTTGGAGAAACTGGCCTTAGCTCTCGTAGTTGCCGCTCGGAAGCTGAGGTCCTACTTCCAATGTCACCCGATAGCCGTGGTGACCACTTTCCCTTTGTGGAACATCCTTCACAAACCCAAACTCTCGGCAGATTGCACAAATGGGCCGTCGAAATGAGTGAGTTCTACATAGAATATAAACCAAGGACGACAATTAAGTCACAAGTCTTGGCTAACTTTGTGGCCAATTTCAGTCCCGGATTACTGCCTCTAGCAACCGAAGAGGCAGTAGTGGTGTCAGAATCGACATCAAGGGTTTGGAACCTATTTATGGACGGAGCTTCCAACGTAAAAGGGTCCGGGCTTGGAATAGTATTAATCACGCCTTTAGGGGAAACTCTAAGGCAAGCCATTAGAATGGTCCCTTTAACTACCAATGAAGCAGAGTATGAGGCTTTGATTGCAGGGCTCGAACTGGCCCGGGGACTTAATTCCGAGGTCATCGAAATCAAATGCGACTCACAGCTAGTGGTAAATCAGGTATACGGGATATTCGAAACCAAAGAGAAACGCATGCAACAATATGTGGTAAAGGTCCAAGCTCTGTTGGAGCAATTTCGAGAGTGGTCCATTACTCATATCTCGAGGGAAGATAATGCAGAAGAGGATGCATTGGCTAACCTTGGCTCATCAACAGAAATAAAGGGATCAGACTCCAGGACGGTAGTACAACTGATAAGCTCGGTCCTGGATATAGATAGCTACTGTGAGGTAAATGTGACTAATTTGGTCTGGGACTGGAGGAATGAAATCATCGATTATCTCGAGCACGGAAAGTTGCCCAAAGACTCCAAACCATCCCGGGCGATGCGTGCCAAAGCAGCGTGATATAGCTTCAAGAGAGGCCAATTATTGGGAGCATCCGAAGCTAACTATGTTATGCGAGAAGTCCACGAAGGGATATGCGGCAATCATTCGGGCGCAGATTCCTTAGTGCTGAAATTGGTAAGGGCAGGATATTCTTGGTCCCGCATGGAACAAAATGCCAAAGACTTCGTACGAAAGTGTGATTAGTGTCAACGCTACGAACCACTGGTACATCAACCGGCAGACCGTTGCATTCAGTTTTGTCCCCGTGGTCGTCCATGATACGGGGAATGGACATCGTCGGGCCATTGTCGGCAGCTCCCGAAAAGGTAAGATTTCTTTTGATTTTGATGGATTATTTTTCTAAGTGGGTGGAAGCATGTCCCTATCAAAAGATCGGCGAGCGCGAAGTGGTGGATTTATTATGGGAAAATATAATTTGTAGGTTCATAATACCAAAAGAGATAGCATGCGATAATAGGCCACAATTTATCGGTGCAAAAATCACAAAGTTCTACGAAGATTTAAAAATAAAGAGGATCGCATCTTCACCCTACCATCCGAGGGCAAATGGTCAAGTAGAGTCAATGAACAAAGAGATTATACAAAACATCAAGAAAAGGTTGGAAGCGGCTAAAGGTAATTGGCCCGAGGAATTACCCGGTGTTTTATGGGCATACCGAACAACGGCCAAATCGAGCACAGGAGAAACTCCTTTTTCCCTTATGTACGGGGCAGAAGCTTTAATCTCGGTGGAAGTAAGGGAAACCACCTTAAGATATTTCCAAGCAGATGAAGAATCAAACAATGAAGTAATGTTAGTCAACTTGGAGCTACTTGATGAGTGCAGGGACTTGGTGCATGTAAGAATGGCAGCCCAAAAGCAGAAAATGGAGTGGTATTATAATTGAAGAGACAACCTCCATTATTTCAAAGTAGAAGACTTGGTCCTAAGGAAAGTAACTCAAAGCACCCGGGAGCTCAACACAGGGAAGCTAGGTCCAACATGGGAAGGCCCATACCGGGTTTCAGCTAACACCAGGAAAGGTTCATATGAATTAGAAAACTAAGGTGGAGAAAAGTTGTCGAGCAACTGAAACGTGGCATACTTCAAAAGATATTATTGCTGATGACCATCACTTGAACAGAAAGTATGTGCTGAACACTTTTTCCCTTCGTCCAGTTTTTGTCCCAGTTAGATTTTTTTGGCAAGGTTTTTAACGAGGCAGCAACAGAAAGCATACTACGAAGAAAGCTCCAGCAGCAGAAATAAGACATTTAATATCAAGGCACACAATCTTTTGCACACAATATCCTGCCCTTACCAATCTTGTAAGACCACTGGGAAGCTAAGTTTGCTATAAAGTAAAGGTTACCAGACCGTTTACAAGTATAAACCACTAGAAGGTTGTTAGATAGTCCTTCGCTCAATAGCATGAATTCCTGAGTGGAGGTAAAATGTGTTACTGAGTTAAGGATTATATAGGAATTCATTAGTGGGATCCTTGAAGGTACAAGGCTTCCAGTATTCCAATACGCATTCTTCGCATTTGAACACTAAGGGGGACGATATGAGGATACGACAACAATGACAGCCACGTCGAATGGGAAGCGAAAACCGGCAATATAGGTAAATCATCGAGACCGAGGACTGCACGTCTAGCCTCGTAGAAACAAGGTGTACAAGTTAGCAAGTAATGGCAATTTCTTTTTGCAGCATAACAAATGCTTATGAACTTTTTGAAAATAGAAGGAATAAAATGAAGTCCTTTTGTTTTTATCTTGTTTCTTTTCTGAACGATGAATTAACTTTGTCATTTGAAAGTTAAACAATACTTCAAATGCTAGTGTCGTAATGAACATGAGACATACTCTTCAAGAGCACTGTAAACATAAGAGGGCCCTCTCTTATAAAAACCCTTATGTTAAAGGATTTATTTCGGAAGAACTCATGCCTAAAATCAAAATACTTTCGGGAAAAATACACCCAAGGCTTCACATAATAAGATGCAAACAATAAAACTTGCGCAAATCTCTTAAGCAAAAAGAAAAGAATGAAAAGACTAAAACTTGCATAAATATTCAAACGAAGGGAAGACTCAACAATAATTGAGCAAAACGATGTTGTTATTTACAATAACATGCCAAAATGGCACATATACAAGAATTGGAAAAAGAAAAGAAAAGCTAAACTGCAGCATCTCCAAAACCCTGAGGAAGAGAAGTGTTCGCGCCCCCAGGGGAAGTGGATAGATCCGCTGATGGCTCAACATTTTGGCCTTCGCTAGTTCGTCCTTCAACATCTTTGTCTTCCGCTTCCTCTTCAGTTCCCGAAGTTTCAGAACCAAAATCGGAAGAACCAGAAGTAGTAGGCTCCGCAGGGAGACTATTTTTAGCAGTCAACTTAAGTTCACGGGCCTTAGCAATTTCAGCATTAAAGTCAATGATACCAGCTTTGGCCTCTTCCAAGATTTTTCTACTCATACTGTACATAGCGTAAGTTTTCTCAATGATGAGGGAAGCCGCTCGGCACTTAAGTTCTTCTTTGAGTTGGGTTACCTCGGCAGAAAGGCTTTCCCGGGCGGATCTAATGGACCTGAGGCTAACATCAAGGTCGCAGACAGTTGAACCAAAGAGCCTATTATGCTCGATGGTTTTCCTATACTTATCCTTAAGTTGGGTATATTTCACCCCCACAGTAGCAAGTTCTTCAGTTTTGGAGTTCAAGGCCGCCTCTAAGATAGTCAATCTTTCAGCGAAAGAAGCCTCACGATCGGATGCAGCAAGAACGGTGTTATGAACTTTAACCCATTTGGCCTTAGCCTCTTCAAATTGAACCCTCAGCGAGGCAATCTCTTGACTAAGGTTCTCCACTTCTTGTTCGATTTGCTGCAAACGAGCTTCTAATACAACGACCTCAGTGGCTTTGGCTTCCAATTCTGAGAGGCGAGCGATATTTTGCTCCCGCTCTACCAAAAGCTGATCTCGTACGGAGGTAATTTCTTCTTTTATCACGAATCAGCCTCTGAAGTCCCTCGGAAGCAAGAAAGTTCGCCTACAAAGCAAGAAAGGCAAAACTCAGGATATGCTCAGGCAAAAATAGAAGAAATAACAAATGAAGAAAGGAATGTACCGCTGCAGTGTTGTGCATGCCGTTGTTCAACAAACACTCTCCCGAGAGTGCCTGAATCATTTCCCAATCTTTCTCTAAAGCCAAAAGCTTCAGATAATTAGTAAGCATCGCAAGTTGCATCCGGTAGAGACCGAAAGAGTAACATTCCTCCTCCTTTGTGGATCTTCATAAGGGGCAACATAATTTTGCCCCAAATTCCCATGAACTGGGGACTAGGGAAGAGGAACACCTTCTTCGTGGTCAGATGCGACCGGTAGAGATGATGTAGCAGTTGCTGGTGTTGGTGAAGATGGAGATAAAGCTGATGGAGTTGAAGAGTGAGAAGCAGTTGCAGCAAACGTTATGCTGGTTGTTGGTTGCTCATCAGCCAAGGACGGAAGGGACCTGGTACTCAGCCCCAAAATACCGGGCGCGGCGATTGGGACACAGAAGCGGGAGTTGGCATTTTCCACCATATCATATTCCCCCCAGAGTGCCAAGACATTGTCCTCGGATGGTGTAACTAACTCGACAGGTTGAGCATTCTGTTGAGTTTGATGAGAATCGCCATCTTCTATGTAGAGAAGCTCCCCCATCACTAGCTTCTTCATCATCGTCGATCATCACAGTGTCTATGACCGGCCCGGGAGGAAGGCTAGTCATCACAATTACCGGAGATGACTCGGGGGCAACAGTCTTCGCCCTCTTATTCTTTCCCCGGCCGTGGAGGAGCATCTTTTTTTTGGTTGTTTGTCCTCCGGCCGAGGACTCTATAAAGAAACATTTGTGCCTGAAGTAGGCCTGGAGACACTTGTTCGAGTAAGCGCTTCCTGAAGCAGCCTCGCCACGTCAGTAGGATCAGCCAAAAACATCCTCCTCAGTGACAATAGCAAAGCCCGGGGGTAGACCTGATTTCAGAGAAAAGATAGAAGGTGTCAATCAATTTCTTCACATAAAAAACTGAAACAAGGTGAGTCTGAGTTACCATGGTTTTTGGCCTTACACCCGTATTTAAGGTCCAGTTCTTTTCGCATGCAGGTTTCAGGCATAGTGGCATCCAAGATCTTCTGTACCCACTGGTCCAAGCCTTCAACCTCTAGTGGCACCCATCGAGTTGCTAAAATAGGCAAAAGTTGGAGGATCAATACAGGTATAGAAGAATACCTAATAAAAGAAATATTAAACAAGGAGCTTATGAATACGGTTCCATGCTTTCGGAAAGGATGAAGCTGTTGTCGGAATGACATCGTTGGTGACAACTGCAACAAACCGTTCCATCCACCCATGGTCATTGTCATTATCTATGCTAGATAATAGAGCATGGTGACCACGTTTGCTGAAATTTATCATTCCCCCGCGGAAGATTATGGGGAAAAGAAGATTCATCACATGAGCTAAATATAGCTCCTCTACCGTCTCTTGGCACAAGAGCCGAAGACAGGCAATCGTCCTCCACACAGAAGGACTTACTTATGCCAAACATACCTGATAGTGGAGGCAGAACTCCACAATAACGGAATCAAGTTCTCCACTCAAAGAGAACGCACCCAAAGTAAATATATACATGTAAAAATATGTAAAACCCTCCTTGGGAAGGGTTACTCGCTCTGATAGATCAGGAGCAACAATATCCAAATCTTGGCAGCAGCAGTCTTCCTTCACAACTGAGATACTGGAAGAACGAATAGAAGAAGGATATCTGCTAACAGCCTATGTGCGAGGAAGAGCTGAAGGGAATTTCTCTTTGAAGTTTTTTGTTGTAACAAGACTTCTAGGAATGATGGAATCCACCGTTGGAGGAGCAGCATCCTCGGCTTTGTTCTTGCCCTCAGAATAGCTAACATTCTTTGAAGAAGAAGCCATTTGGATGAAAGAAAAGTTACTTTTGTTTGAAGGGAGTTAAAGAAAGGTTTATTAACAACAAGAAATGTTTTAGAAAACTTGGAAAATTATAGAGCATGAGGTGAAAAGGTTGATGCGTATAAGTAAAAGTTTTGGCGGCTAAATTCATGGCCGTGATTATCTCGATAATCGACAAAAATTATACTGAATCGTGGGATGACTCGTGTTTGGGGTATTAAATGCGGAGAGACATGAGTCTAATCAACCGTCAAAAGCCTTCAGAGTGGATCATAGTAATTCACACCAAAAGAGTGTTTCTACCAACTTTCCGGTGACACAAAGTTGTGTCACCGGAAAGAAGGGAGACTATCTGCATAGGGTAAAATATGCTATGCTACGTGACCGCCCAAAAGAGGGATACGTAGAACCTAAGATGGGGGGAAGCCAAAACCGAAGGCAACGGTCCTGTCTGTCACAGGAAAGAATAACACTCATAAGAATGCAATAAATACTCCTCGCCCAGTAGCATTTAATGGAGAATAATCCACAACATTAAGTACGTTGCTCGTTATAAGGAGTTAGGCATTTATGCTCACCGTTATATCTTCATCAATGACCCTCATAATTGACATTAAAGAAGGGCACGATCCTAGGACCTCATTTCCTAGACGTAGCTATAAATAGTGAGTTTTGTTATTATTGTAAGGACAAGAATTTTCTGGCAAACTAATACTACAATCTACTCAAAGTTCTAAGCAATTTTACCTTCTTATTTTCTGTTCTTGTTCTTATTACTATTGTGCCCGGAGGCTTCATAACCAAAGTCTTTATTTTTGTCATTTCGTCTTCCTATCAAGGCTATGTATTATATATTTTTTCAATTACCTTATTATTTCAGGATCGAATTAATTCACTTATCTAGAAACCACATATAAATTTAACCGTACCGTTTTACAGGTAAACAATTATCATATTTAAGATCTTGATATATATGTACGTGTTATGTGACTCATAATCGTATATGCATAAAGTATAATAAGTTTTACATGTCTGTGTAAAGCACAATTTAAAAAGAATATTTTGTATGTAGACGAGTCTGTGTAGGATTTGCACGATATATTTTCAATTAATTACATTTTTATAAATAAAACCTGCTAAATAATGTTTATCGGGTCACAGAAGAAGAGTCGATGGAGTGTAAGAACACATTTAAGGATGTTACGAAATCACGAGAAAAGGCCTCCCAAATACATGACAAGATACATTATCAAAAAGGTTTTTATTGTTCATTAGTAGTGTAAGAACTGTTTATATCATCACTACTAAAAATCTCGCAAAACCCGTCCCCATCATTCCGACCAAAATCAGTCGGAAGAGAAAATCGACCGAAATCGATCGGAAATTATCTAAAATTGGTCGTAAAAGTCAAATTAAAATTTTTACACAAAGATGAAAAAAGTGGTCACACAATAAAGAAACACTGTTATGTCTGACATATATAAAAATTTCGAACGACGTCGGTCGGAAATTGGTCAATCTTTGACCAAGGCCTGGTCATACTTACATATTATCTTTAAAAAAAGTTTAATTAGAAAAATTCAAGTACACCGACCGGCAGCGGTCATAATTTTTAATTTGTTTTTTCATGCCCATTCTCAATTGTATTTTTTCCATAACAAAAATAGTTTTTAAAATTATTATGAATTTACCGACCGATTTTGGTCGGTATTAGTGGTAAAAAATGGCCAACCATTTATAAATTATTGTTATTTATAATCTATATATAATTAACAATATAAATTATATATATATATATATATATATATATATATATATATGTGTGTGTGTGTGTGTGTGTGTGTGTACACATACGACCTTCCAGAGAGATCATTTTGGCGCTACAGAGCTGGATTGCAAGGTATAGAGATATCGGCCCAGGGCGAGGCACTTGATAGATCGACTCTCTCGGCTATGGAGAAGAAGATCGCAAAGCTGTCAGCAGAGCTTGAAGAGGCAAAGGCTAGAGAAGAAAAGAGAGATAAACTATTTGATAGCCTTCAAGGTCAGCTAGAAAAGAGGGACGAACAATTTAATATCCTTCAAGGTCAGCTGACCAATCTTCTTGCTAGTGGTGCTTTCCTGATTCCCCGGTCTCGTGAGTCTTCCCCGGATGCTAATCCTTCTCGTCGTGATCTTTCGAACCATGCCGACGATGAAGCTTCTAATAGTGGAGATGGAGATGATGTAGTACAAAACACTCGTTGAATGATGTTTGAAGTTTTAAATTGTGAAACATTTAGTTGTTGGAATTATTGAAACTCTATAAATATTGTTATTATTGTTATTGTTATTGTTATTATTGTTATTGGTTGAATGACAGCAAAGTAATGCTGCCATTGTAGGTTGTTATTGGTGTTGGCAGGTGGTGCAGCTGTAAAACAACTATATTCTGCCAAATTTTTGCCCAGAAAACTGACCGCATACCGACCGAAGTCGGTAGAAAATGTTACCGACCAAAATCGGTCGGTATTTTTTATTTTAAACTTCATATATATTAACAATACTTACCGATTTCGGTCAGAAACATACAATTATTTTTAAAAAATAATTACGTTATCGATCGATATCGGTCGATACTGTAAAAGTTAATTAAAAATTATTTTCAAGAATACCGACCGAATTCGGTCGGTATTTTTAGTTTTGTGTCAGATTATTTGGTCAAATATGCGTTTAAATTACCGAACGCCTTCGGCCGGAAATTTCGAACGTCCACTGTTGCGATCATTATTTTTTTTGAAGAATTAAAGTCGGTCGAAAATCTATCGGTTTTCGTTTGATTCCAACCGACTTTGGCCGGTTTTGCAGGACGTTTTTTGGCAATTTTCAAGTAGTGCATCCATGTAATTTTACCTGATATAACACATTTGTAATGACCCGACCTGTCGTTTTGAGCTCTGGCGCATTGTTCAGCGGTTTAAGGCCTTGAGTAGCTTCACTTCAGGTATTATGACTTGTACGTGTGGTCGGAATTGAATTTCGGGAAGTTTGGGATTGATTTAGAAAGAAAATTCTAAATTCAAACGCTTTAAGTTGAAAACATTGACTAAGGTTTGACTTTTACGTAAACGACCTCGGAATCGGGATTTGAAGGTTCCAATAGGTTCGTATGATGATTTTGAACTTGGGTGTATGTTCGAGTTGAGTATCGGGTGGTCCGGGAGTATTTCGGCGCTTATTATGGAAAGTTGGCATTTTGAAAGTTTAAGAATTTCATAAGTTTGGTTTGAAGTGGATTAAGGTTCCTAGGCTTTGAATAGGTTCGTATCGTGATTTGTGACTTGCACGCAAAGTTTGGCGTCATTTCGGAATGTTTTGATATGATTCGGACGAGTTCGTCGAAGTTTGGAAGTTTATTTAAAGAAGGATTTGGGTCGTCGATTTGTAGTTTTGATGTTATTTGGTGTGATTAGAGACCCGATCAGGTTCGTTTAAAGTTTTGGGATATGTTGGTATGAATGGACGGGGTTCCGGGACCCTCGGGTGTGTTTCGAGATGGTTTCAAAATATTTCTCCATGTTTTGTTGTTGNATATATATATATATATATATATATATATATATATGTGTGTGTGTGTGTGTGTGTGTGTGTACACATACGACCTTCCAGAGAGATCATTTTGGCGCTACAGAGCTGGATTGCAAGGTATAGAGATATCGGCCCAGGGCGAGGCACTTGATAGATCGACTCTCTCGGCTATGGAGAAGAAGATCGCAAAGCTGTCAGCAGAGCTTGAAGAGGCAAAGGCTAGAGAAGAAAAGAGAGATAAACTATTTGATAGCCTTCAAGGTCAGCTAGAAAAGAGGGACGAACAATTTAATATCCTTCAAGGTCAGCTGACCAATCTTCTTGCTAGTGGTGCTTTCCTGATTCCCCGGTCTCGTGAGTCTTCCCCGGATGCTAATCCTTCTCGTCGTGATCTTTCGAACCATGCCGACGATGAAGCTTCTAATAGTGGAGATGGAGATGATGTAGTACAAAACACTCGTTGAATGATGTTTGAAGTTTTAAATTGTGAAACATTTAGTTGTTGGAATTATTGAAACTCTATAAATATTGTTATTATTGTTATTGTTATTGTTATTATTGTTATTGGTTGAATGACAGCAAAGTAATGCTGCCATTGTAGGTTGTTATTGGTGTTGGCAGGTGGTGCAGCTGTAAAACAACTATATTCTGCCAAATTTTTGCCCAGAAAACTGACCGCATACCGACCGAAGTCGGTAGAAAATGTTACCGACCAAAATCGGTCGGTATTTTTTATTTTAAACTTCATATATATTAACAATACTTACCGATTTCGGTCAGAAACATACAATTATTTTTAAAAAATAATTACGTTATCGATCGATATCGGTCGATACTGTAAAAGTTAATTAAAAATTATTTTCAAGAATACCGACCGAATTCGGTCGGTATTTTTAGTTTTGTGTCAGATTATTTGGTCAAATATGCGTTTAAATTACCGAACGCCTTCGGCCGGAAATTTCGAACGTCCACTGTTGCGATCATTATTTTTTTTGAAGAATTAAAGTCGGTCGAAAATCTATCGGTTTTCGTTTGATTCCAACCGACTTTGGCCGGTTTTGCAGGACGTTTTTTGGCAATTTTCAAGTAGTGCATCCATGTAATTTTACCTGATATAACACATTTGTAATGACCCGACCTGTCGTTTTGAGCTCTGGCGCATTGTTCAGCGGTTTAAGGCCTTGAGTAGCTTCACTTCAGGTATTATGACTTGTACGTGTGGTCGGAATTGAATTTCGGGAAGTTTGGGATTGATTTAGAAAGAAAATTCTAAATTCAAACGCTTTAAGTTGAAAACATTGACTAAGGTTTGACTTTTACGTAAACGACCTCGGAATCGGGATTTGAAGGTTCCAATAGGTTCGTATGATGATTTTGAACTTGGGTGTATGTTCGAGTTGAGTATCGGGTGGTCCGGGAGTATTTCGGCGCTTATTATGGAAAGTTGGCATTTTGAAAGTTTAAGAATTTCATAAGTTTGGTTTGAAGTGGATTAAGGTTCCTAGGCTTTGAATAGGTTCGTATCGTGATTTGTGACTTGCACGCAAAGTTTGGCGTCATTTCGGAATGTTTTGATATGATTCGGACGAGTTCGTCGAAGTTTGGAAGTTTATTTAAAGAAGGATTTGGGTCGTCGATTTGTAGTTTTGATGTTATTTGGTGTGATTAGAGACCCGATCAGGTTCGTTTAAAGTTTTGGGATATGTTGGTATGAATGGACGGGGTTCCGGGACCCTCGGGTGTGTTTCGAGATGGTTTCAAAATATTTCTCCATGTTTTGTTGTTGCTGTTGCTGGTTCTGGTGTTGTTCATCGCGAATGCGTAGGGGTAATCGCGTTCGTGAGAAAGGATTTTTGGCTGCTGGATATTTGTGCTTCGCGTTCACGACTAAACGCATGCGTTCTTGAAGGTTCGACTAGCAAAGCTACGCGTTCGCGATAGGGGCATCGCGTTCGTGAAAGGGAAAAATTGGGCCTGGGAGATTTTAACCTTCGCGTTCGTGGAAGGTGCACCGCGTTCGCGAAGGTTCCCCTAGTAAAGCACCGCGTTAGCGAGATTTGGCTCGCGTTCGCGAATAACATCTTTGGAACTGGAGCTGGTAGTGCTTCGTGAACGCGATGGACATGTCGCGTTCACGAAGAAGGTCGGACTGGGCAGTGTTCTTTTTAAATCGGGGGCTTGGCTCATTTTCACTTAATTTATTCCATGAGAGCCAATTTTGGAGCAATTTTGGAGTCCATTTTCATCATCTATTATAGGGTAAGTGATTTCTTCACATTGTGAGTTAAATACATAGTTTATATATGGATTCAAGCATGTGAATTTGTAAAAATTTGGGATTTTGGTAGAAAATCTAGAAAATTGGTATTTTTGAATTTTTACCACGAAATTGAACATGAAATTGGGAATAAATCATATATTTGAGTTCGTAATGTTATGGGTAAAGTTTATCTTCAAAATAATTTGGAATCCGGGCACGTAGGCCCGGGGTTTGTCTTTATTGACTTTTAAAGCGGAGTTGGGGATTATTATGAATTGATTAGTTATAAGCATTGGAGTATATTTTGATTGAGTTGCACATAGTTTGACTAGTTTCAGAACATTTGGCTTGGAGTTGAGTGTTAGAGTGGCGTTGGAGCCGGTTATGGAACTTCAGAGCGAGGTAAGTATCCTGTCTAACCTTGTGAGAGGGCAACTACCCCCTAAGTGATGTAGTTGTCATATGATACTAGTTGTGGGTACTACGTATGCACGAGGTAACGAGAGTCCATACGTAGTTAAAGCATGTTTATGTCCGGGTAGACTTAGGGCCTTATCATGTAATATTTGAATTATCTGAACTCATTCTGCTGGATTAATTAATTGAAATTGATTTAGAAATATATATGTATTTTAGGTCGAGCCTTATCAGCTTGAGTTGTTGGCTAGTTAATTGAGAAACGGTAAAGATTATACTCGCTTTGTGCTCATGTACTGTATTGTAAGCACGTGTCTCGTAATTCGAAAATTTCTTTCCTTTCTTGTTGAGTGGGCCGAACGCCTCGGCAATATAATAGATGCATCTATAGTTCGTGCCGCTTGACCCTTGGCAGTGTACACGTTATTATGGATCAGACCGAATGACCTCGCCATAATCATGCGTTATATCGTTGGTAGTCCGAACATTCACGAGATTATCTTTCCACTGATACCCGGTATTTTACATGGTACTTCTTATCCGTTTGTTTCTAATACTTCATACATTTGAGCTGATGAGGTAGAATACAAGACTGAGAAATTTATACTTCAAAAGAAATATATGGAAGATTAGGTAACTTACAGATTTGCCCTATTATGATTGTGTACTTCACATCTGCTTATTATTTTATTATACTGCTTATTGGACCTCTAGTAAGTGTCGATGTCAACCCCTCGTCACTACTTCTCCGGGGTTAGGCTAGATACTTACTAGGTACGCGTTGATTTACGTACTCAGGTTGCACTTCTGCACTAAATGTGCAGAATCTGACAGGTTCATTTGGTGATCATCTTGGCGCGTAGGCGCACCTGTTGAGGAGACTTTAGGTGAGCTGTATTCCAGGCTACGCATCGCAGTCCATGGAGTCTCCATCGTACTATTCATTTTATCCTGTCTCATTTACATCCTAGACAGATGTTGTATTATTATTGTACTCCCTAGAAAATGCTCATGCACTTGTGACACCGGATTTTGGGGTATACCAGTTCATGCTTACGATTTTGTATATTATCATTGTCTTTCATTTCCTTATAAACTACAAGTTTTGTACATGCCCGTGGATTTAAAAGTGTAAATTTCTTTCTTATTAAAACTTATGATTTCGAAGGTAATAAAATTAGTAATTAAGTTGATAAGCACCGTTGGCTAGCCTGACGGCGGCGTTAGGCGCCATCGCGACCCATAGTGGATTTTGGGTTGTGACAGCTTGGTATCAGAGCTCTAGGTTCACTTGGGTCTCACGAGTCATGAGTAAGTCTAGTAGAGTCTTGCAGATCGGTACAGAGACGTCTGTACTTATCTTCGAGATGCTACACGGATGTTAGGAGCACTTCCCTTCTTGATTCCTCTTCGTGCGATTTGATTCCATTGAAGCTTATGCCTTCATTTCCTTCCTATTCAATCTTATGCAACGTGGAGCACTTGTTATCAACTGGACGTCGGGGGAGTTGTAGTGGTTCTGCAGACGTGGTGGAGGATGTTATCCCTACATATTAGGGTAGGCTATTATCCTCGCCTTGCGGAAGGGTGTTATGTCGTTTCAGCACAGTATCTTTATTTCCTATGGTTTCGAGGCTAGGCACAGATTATTATGTTGTTCATGTGTTGTTATCGCACAACGTTGGTGTAATGGTAGGGTACTTTTTTATGTGTCGAGGTAGTGAATGATTCGAAAGGAGGATTTCTCAGTGCATGGTTTAGAGGTTCGACATTTAATTTCAGTGGAGGAAAGTCAATCGGACTGTGGATGTTCAGGCTTTGCTTGATAGAGCAACGAGACTTATATTTTTTAGCGTGGTGGAATTCTCATTTGTGATGTGGTATCGTCGTCCTTGTTTGAATGCATTAAGGTTCGCCAGTGTTATGGTCTTCCTTGACTTGCCTCGGGGGCAGGGTGTTGTGAAATGGTGGCTGATAAGTGGTTGTCAGAGATGGCGTTGTGTAGCGGTTTAAGAATTGAGTCGGTGTATCTAATGCTGATGGCTCGAGAAAGATGGTCTTCGAGGAGGCTTAGATTTGGTAGCAATTTATTAGTTCGGGTGCTACAGAGATGGGTTTTGATTTGAGGCAGCATTTGGGCAGCGAAGGATGAGGAAGGATATGGTGGGAGGTGTCTCGCTGTGGTTGAATTGCTAGCAGGTCAAGTATGAAAAACAGAGGTCGAAAAGTTGCTTAAAGGAGATAGTTTAACCGAAGTGGCAGTGGCAGAGTAGCATATGGATTCTGTGGTAGGATAGCCACATGCCTTGAGAAAAGTTAGAGCGATTTGGGGATCATGGTGGACGGTGACTATGTCTACGGATTTTATTTGGAATAGTGGCTATTGTGTTGAGGAAGGTTAAATATGATGGAAAGAAGTTGGCTTGGAGTGTCTAGGGGTGTAAGAGCTTGATTATTGTAATGGGATACGACGTGACTTCAAGTTTGGAATGTATTGTCGAACTTTTAGTTGATGTCAATGGGGAATGAACAGACTTGGACAGCCGGTGGACGAGCATGGGCTCAAGAGGGTTTACTTATTTCGTAGTAATGGTACCCAGTGCAGCGTCGTTGGAAGATATCGGTATTAAATTCCATAGGTGGGTCATCTCCTGTGAGTAGGTTAGCGGTTGCATGATTTTGATGAAGTTTCTACGAAGAGTTCTACTTACTACCCGGTAGAAGGTCGAATATACGATTGTGGCTGATAATTCGAAATGTTCATGAAAAGTTTAACAAGAGACTACGAGGAATTTGGCGGGTTGGCAGTGCGAGATCATGGTAATTGAGAAGGAGGAATCTTTGTGGGTTCTACATTATGTGATGGTAGCTTAAAGCTAAGTGGGGGAGACCACCATCTACGGTTGGATTGCGTGGTTGTCTGCTTGTGCAGCTTTTGGTTATCAGTGCATTGGTGGATAATTTATGACTAAGAAAATAAAACATCAGGGGTAATTCGAAAAAAAGATTTGATGAATGTGTATTATATTTCGCCTTATCGATTCATGCGCAGATTTTGGGGAGACTCAGAGTTTATGCTTCTGATAGATGTGATGTACAAGGAAAAATAATTCATCCGGTTGCTTCTTTGGGAGTGTTCATGTGCTGACAGCACACTAGAGTTTGGCTTATATTCGGGACCAAGTCAGAGTGGGTGACTCTCAACAGTAGTTATAATGGGTTCGTTACGTGGCTGGAGACCGGGATTTTGCAGCAGAGTGTGAATAATACTTGGGAAATTTTCTATGTTATCGTCGGATATGCGGGGCAGTATTAGAAAAATAGGAGAAGCAGTTTCAGATTCGCAGAAGGTCTTTCAGAATGGGTGTACCAGTTGGAGATGTTATTGTACGCGTGAGGAAGGTATGAGATGGTTCATGGGTATTGAGACGATGTGTTCTCGTGAAGTGGGTCACTCGGAAGAGTGTTGTTGAGTTTCATTATGATTCTTGAATGGAGCTACTATTATTTCTAAGGCAAGTTAAGAGTGAATTGGAAGAAGTTGGTTCGGTTAGTAATGGTTGAATTAGCATGATTGTGGCAATGATCAGTTTCTTCGGCGTGTGAATATTATACGTGTGGTTTGTGGTTGTACGTGCAGGCTCGACAGCCACCATAACTTGATTTATTTGGGAGGTATTTGATTCAAATGTCCTTGTGGTGTAGTTGGATTCCGTAAGGGTCATGGCGATTTAGATCACGACTTGAGGTTTGTATTTTCTACGGTTTGGGAATTCAGTTGCATGTTGCATTGGTTCTTTTTAAATGAGTTAAGTGAAAGATTCCTAGCCAATGGAGTTCTTATTTTACTAGTAGTTCAGTTGTAATGATGAATTCTTGTACTCTCGCGTAGCAGCATGATAGGTGCAGTGAGCGGCATGGGAATTCGAAAGTTGAGGATCAAGGTTGCGGTTTGGTGTTGATAAGAATGTCACGGGTTCGGATGAGCCGGGAAGAATTTAGATGTTCATAGTAAGCTGACATTATCCTAGTGTCGCATGGGAATGGTGTTCTGTGGAAGGCTCATTGTGTATTGATTTGCGGGTTCTTGAAGTTCTTTACAGATTAGCACGGTTGGTGGTATGGAGGTGCAGACTTTGCTACCTGGTGCAGAAGGTCATGGGAGTGTATCCCACGGGGAGATTTGTATAAGTGTTACATGTTAGTCACTTGATTGTTAAAGATTGAAACCAAGTACGGAGATTTTTGGTACTATCGTTAATGTGAGAGTTTATGCCTGGAAGGCGCTCTATTCCTTTGGTTATGAACTGTGGGAGTTTGGTACGGAGTGGATGGCTGCATGTGTGTGTCATGAATGGGGCCATTGTGGATCCTTAAAAGGTTATTAGTCCAGTATGGTATGATCATAATCGGCTTGAGGTCCGTTGGTGGGTCTAATGTGAATGTGTGCTCAACATTAGGTCAGATGTGTTTATTTGGCATAGAATTGCTTAGGAGGAGCCTTCGGGCATTGGATGTTATTCCCGTCATTAGTGGTTCCATGTATAAAAACTCTATTATGCCGTGTGGGTTGTGGGACGGCTTGATTATTCGTACATATGATGTGATCCTGTGTAGCTTGTGGTATTATGTGAGCAGGATGTCTCTCGAGATAGAGATCATTTATTGCACCTTAGTTGTGCTTAGGTTTGTAGCGTATGGCGTTATCCGTCTCCCCAGGGTTATATTTTTTCACTCGGCGTGCTTGCGGTCGGCATTCGGGTATTTCGTAGGTATAGGCATTATGGTTTGATGGGTATTTCTTTAATTATTGTTATGTGTAGATCCGGTGGCACAGAGCCACGGGTATATTGTTCGGATCGGGTGGCACGCCGCCACAGTATGTTATTTGGATCGGGTTGCACGCCGCAATAGTGATATGTTGAGTACGGTTCCCTATATCTATTCATGTGTATTTTGTTTCTCATTCTTTGAGAAAGGTTCTTAACATATGTTCGACCATTTTATTCGTTACGCGGGCTGGATAATTCTTTTCCAGAGTCTGTTCCTCCTTATGTGTCATATTCAAGTTGTAGCTTGTCGGCGCATTGACGGTGCCATATGAGATCTGGGTCAGTATTTGAGGTAGCTTATTTCCTGAGAAGCTTTTACTGGGTGAGACGAGACTATTAGACCTGAAATAAGTGCAATCAGATTTATATGAGGTATATTAAAGAGCAAATAACGTTATGCAGTCAGAATGAGGTAATGGTCCTTTCAGGAGGATTGACTCCATGATTTGTTGATTCGGTATGTGGTTATTATTTTCTACACATCTCTTCCGTCGTGGCAGTATTGCGAGAGTTGGATCGAGGTTTATATGTGTTATGAGGGGTATTGCGGGCACCGAATTCGTGAAATGGCAATTATTATGGTCGGAGGACGTTATTATGGTCAAGTGAATTATGTGGTACATGGTGTGATTTTAGTGGAGGAGCATGGTCAAGTTGGGTACAGTGTCTGGTGATTGATACGATGATCGTATGTTAGAATCGGGTCTCGTGGAAAATTCCGGATGTTGGAATTTGGTTCTGAAGCTTATTAGCTAAGGTTATAGGAAGGATCTTTAGTCTGGCTCGAGCTAACGTGCTCACAGGGGTTGTGATGGTACGGGTAGGTGCACGAGGTGTTGAACGATGATTTTGGACAACTCCGGAGCAGTTCTTAGCACGTTCGAGGTCGAACGTATGTTTAAGTGGGGGAGAATGTAACGACCCGACCAATCGTTTTGATCTCTATTGCGTCGTTCAGGGGTTTAAGTCCTTGAGTAGCTTCACTTCAGGTATTATGACTTGTACGTATGGTCAGAATTAAATTTCGGGAAGTTCGGGGTTGATTTAGAAAGAAAATTCTAAATTTGGAAGCTTTAAGTTGAAAAAATTGACTAAGAATTGACTTTTGAGTAAACAAAATCGGAATCGGGATTTGAAGGTTCCAATAGGTTCGTATGATGATTTCGGACTTGAGTGTATGTTCGGGTTGAGTATCGGGTGACCCAGGAATATTTCGGCGCTTATTATGGAAAGTTGGCATTTTGAAAGTTTAAGAATTTCATATGTTTGGCTTGAAATGGATTTTGATGTTATCGATGTCCGTTTGGGGTTTCGAACCTTGTAATAGGTTCGTATCATGATTTGTGACTTGCAGGCAAAGTTTGGCGTCATTCCGGAATGTTTTGATATGATTCGGACGCGTTCGGCGAAATTTGGAAGTTTGAAAAGTTTAAAGAAGGATTTTGGTCGTCGATTCGTAGTTTTGATATTGTTTGGTGTGATTTGAGGCCCGAGCAGGTTCGTTTCAAGTTTTGGGACTTGTTGGTGTGATTGGACGGGGTCCCGGGGGCCTCGGATGTATTTCGGGATGGTTTTAGAACATTTCTTCATGTTTTGTTGTTGCCGTTTCTGGAGTTGTTCATCGCGAATGAATAGGGGTAATCGCGTTTGCGAGAAAGGATTTTTGTTTGCTGGATATTTGTGCTTCGCATTCACTAAGGTTCGAGGAGTAAAGCTACGCGTTCGCGATAGGGGCATCGTGTTCATGAAAGGGAAAATTTGGGCCTGAGAGATTTTAGCCTTCGCATTCACGAAAGGTGCACCGCTTTCGCGAAGGTTCACCTAGTGAAGCACCGCGTTCACGGGATTTGACTCGCATTCGCGAAGAACAGTTTTGGAACTGGAGCTGGTAGTGCTTCGCGAATGCGATGGACTTGCCGCGTTCGCGAAGAAGGTCGGACTGGGCTTCGCGAATGCGATGGACTTGCCGCATTCGCGAAGAAGGTCGGACTGGGCAGTGTTCTTTTTAAATTGGGAGTTGAGTGTTAGAGTGGCGTTGGAGCCGGTTATGGAACTTCGGAGCGAGGTAAATCTCATGTCTAACCTTGTGAGGGGGAAACTACCCCCTAGGTGATGTAATTGTTATGTGATACTAGTTGTGGGTGCTACGTATGCACGAGGTGATGAGAGTCCATACGTAGCTAAAGCATGTTTATTTCCGGATAGACTTAGGGCCTTATCATGTAATATTTGAATTATCTGAACTCATTCTGCTGGATTAATTAATTGAAATTGATTTAGAAATATATATGTATTTTAGGCCGAGCCTTATCAGCTTGAGTTGTTGGCTAGTTAATTGAGAAACGGTAAAGATTATACTCGCTTTGTGCTCGTGTACTGTATTGTAAGCACGTGTCTCGTAATTCGGAAATTTCCTTCCTTTCTTGTGGAATGGGCCGAACGCCTCGCCAATGTAATAGATGCATCTATAGTTCGTGCCGCTTGACCCTTGGCAGTGTACACGTTATTCTGGATCGGACCGAACGACCTCGGCAATAATCATGCGTTATATCATTGGTAGTCCGAACATTCACGAGATTATCTTTCCACTGATACCCGGTATTTTACATGGTACTTCTTATCCGTTTGTTTCTAATACTTGATACATTTGAGCTGATGAGGTAGAATATAAGACTGAGAAATTTATACTTTAAAAGAAATATTTGGAAGATTAGGTAACTTACAGATTTACCCTATTATGGTTGTGTGCTTCACATCTGCTTATTGTTTTATTATACTGCTTATTGGACCTCTAGTAAGTGTCGATGTCAACCCCTCGTCACTTCATGATCAACTTACCTCGCTTTCGCTTTAACAATCTTAAGCCCCAACTCTTTTCTGACTTTACAATGTTGATTAAAATTCTCAAACGTTACTAACAAGTCAACATCTATAATTAGATATCGCAAATACATAAAATATAACCCAAGATATTTATCAATATCCATTTAGGACTCACAAGTTCACTACAAGCTTCTATAACTCGAATAGTCCAATAGGTTCACTCATTAGATTATTCAACTCGAGTCTTACTCACTTGGGGTCATTAATATTATTACGTTAATTACGCAACATCATCAAGTCAATATTAGTTATTTTTCCCAATGAATTGTGACGACCCGATAGGTCATTTTGAGTACTAGCCCTTATTTCTATGTTCTGAGACCTCTATTAGCACCATTTAATATTTATCGATTTGTGTGCGCTGTCCGTATTTTTTTTCGGTAAGTTTTTATGTGAAGATTTAAAGAAAATATAATTTTTTGCTTTAAAAATAACTCGAGTTGACTACGGTCAATATTTTATGTAAACGACCCCGGATATATATTTTGACGATCCCGGTGGGTCTGTATTGTGATTTTAAATTTAGGTTTATGCCCGTAATTGAATTCGAAAGTGCCTAACTTGATTTGACTTGTTTTGCCGAAAGCTAGTAATTTGAAGGTTTGAAAATTTCCTAGGTTTGACCTGTCACAACCCAAAATTCGCATGTCGTGATAACGCCTATCTCAATACTAAGCAAGCCGACAACCTCAATAAAATCACATTTTCTTTGAAGTTTGAAAACATAATATTTAAATTCTATAGAAAAATCTCACGATTACAGATACAAAACAATCCTAAAACCCGGTGTCACTGAGTACATGAGCATCTAAATGATAACAAGTCTGACTGATAAAAACATTGTCTGAAAATATAGAACAATACAATAACTGAAAGGAAGAGAGAGCCAAGGTATAGACGTCGGGCAACTACCTTGATAGTCTTCAACTGATAACACTCTAAGATCTAACAGTCACCGTGTCCGTAAGCACCCGGATCTGCACACGAGGTGCAGAGTGTAGTATGAGTACAACCAACTCAATAAGTAACAAGACTAACCTTTGGGCTGAAAGTAGTGACGAGCTTAGCAAGTACAGTCCAATATAGAAATAACGGTACAGAAATGTAGGCATGCTTTCAAGTTCAACAGTTAAACTCAGTACTGTATATGGCCAATCCAGCCCAAAGAAGATCCATCCCCCATATATATACATCAACTTCCAGTGAGTGACTCAGTACCGTATAAGACCAATCCAGCCCAGGGGTAAATTTATCTCCAAATATAAATGACTCGGACAAGATCTATGTCCAAGGAAAATTCATCACAATCATAAATAAATAAGGCAAGTCCCTGCTCTGGGAAGTCCATCCCGAATATATATAAATAAGTAAGGCAAGTCCATGCCCTAGAAAATCCATCCGGAAGATATATAAATAAGTAAGGCAAGTCCATGCCCTGGGAAGTCCATCCCGAATATAAATCATCTATGCTTACTGTGGGGGATGCAGACTCCGGAGGGGCTCCTTCAGCCCAAGCGTGATATAAAGCCGATATGGCTTGGTGCAGGCGGGCAACCCCGATCCGTATAATAATAAAGCCCGTAAGGCCTGCAGCATGCGGGCAGCCCCTAACTCCGAAATTTATACTAATGGAGCACTTCATATTCTATTAAAATTTATATCCCGTAAGAGAATCCCAAATATTTCTAGATATTTTTTAAATAAAATTTTATATAAAATCTTAAAAGTATATATAGAAATTATATGTTTATATGTCGGATTGGTTCAAATTTTTTTACTCAATACCTAACCAAACCAAGTCGGTTTTTTTAATCGGTTTGGTTTGACTTTTCGGTTTGGTACGATTTTTCGGTTTGGTTTGTACGCCCCTACTGCATGGCGTCCACAATTCTGAAGTCCCCGTCTATTTTACTTTAGCTGTGTGTTTATTTTCAGACAACTTTATTTTATTCAGACCTTTACTTTGTATTATTCTAGAAGCTCGTGCACTTGTGACTCCAATTCTGGGATGGTATTTAGACACCGTTATTTTTATGGATTATTTCACTATATTTCAAACTTTGCTTCCGCTTTTGGTTCCTTGATTATTAATAATGTAAAGATTGTTTAAAAATTGGTTAATATTATTCTAACGTTGGCTTGCCTAGCAAGTGAAATGTTAGGCACCATCACGGTCCGAAGGTGAAAATTTCGGGTCGTGACAACTAGACAATATAATAAGTTTATAATCTCATTCAACAACAAAATTCTATTTTAATGACATCACTCATTATATACCAAGTTTGTTAATGACTCATTATTTCTAATATTAGGAGGCGTAGGTTAAAAAATTAGAATAATAATGCAGTTACGCTAAATGAAGAAAATAAAATAAATAAGAAATAAAATATACGAGAAATTACATGGAATCACAAGAAGTAAAGGTAGAGAAATAAAAGATAAATAATGTACAAAGAAAAATATATTTTAAAATTTAAAAAGAAATTAAAAAGTAAAAATAAAATAAAAAGAAATTAAAATAATGGAAATAAAAAGTTATAAAGAAAAGAAATTAAAATAGAAATAAAAAGGAAAAAAATTGAAAAGTAATCTGGTAATTACACAGTGTAATTACTACCAAGTCTCACCTCCCTCTTGAGAATTGGATAGTGTAAGAATTTAAGAGTGTAATTACACCTCTTCAATTACACTCAATTAAATGATGACCAAGTAATTACTTGACCAGACAAATATGTCAAACTTTATAATTATACCAATTGCACCCAAATCCAATTTTTAAGTGGGAAAGGGGCTCTAAAGCACATGGATATATGAAATGTAAAAGAGAAAAGGCCAGGTATAATCTTGCATTGAGTGAGGGAGTTTGGTCATCTCCCGAACAAGGAGGGCCCACTTGATTTTCTACTAGGTGGGACCCTTTGCTTTCATGCATCATCATTAAGCCTACAATGGTTGCTCACCTACCAAATCCAAGATGAGGGCTCATATCCAATAAAATAAAATTCTCCATTTTCTAGAAAAACTTCTCAAAAGCAAAGGAAGATCACATTGATAATTACCTTAATTTCCAACTTTTGTCTCTCAGTAAATTAAAGTACTCCAATTTGTTACCTTAAAATCCACACCCTTTTGGCCTAAATTTCTGAGAATTTTAGATTTTGACCCCGGATTTTTATCCGATATATGCGATCTTGTGTTTAGTTCTTAGAAAGATTTGTTTCTTTTTCTTTTTTTTTTCCCTCTCTTTTTCCTTCTTTTATTTGTCAAATATGACAACTGAAATTCGAAGTAACGATATTTGATTATTTTCATCACAATTTATTCCAAAAATTACAAAACGGGAACTCAAAAACAAGACGTTTGAGATCTGTATTCAGTACTTAATATTTAGTTAGGACAGCTATATGGGTTTGTCGCTAAGCTGTGATTTTGTAATGCTTTATTGGTGATTAATAAAAGAATTTAATTACAAAAAAAAAACACAAGAAATTTGGTTTTTGAAATACATTAGGGAAATTTCTTTATTTGGTAAGCCTTATACTATTCACCTACTTTGTTTTGACTTGTTTAATTAATGCCTACTTCTTTACCCTTTGTACAAATATAATGTTTATTATTTTATTTTTAAAAACTTCATAAAGTAACCAATTTAACTTTAAGTTGCAATTAATTGTTCGATTTCATTTCCTTAAATTTCAGAATTAAAAAAAATTTCTTTTCTTTCTTTCCCTTCTCCTGTTCATACAACACATAGATTTGCGTTGGCAAAAACAAGGCAAACAAAACATAATTTGCGGAATATTCCATAAAAGGTTAAGTTACGTTTGTCACACAATGCTTCTAAAATATTAAACTAATTTTGGATTCTCCTAGACAAGAAAATTCCACCCTTAAGTTTTTATCACACTTAGGGAGAATCTTTTATTCATTGTTTTGTTTGTACTCCCAAATTTTATTATAGAGAGAGATAAACTATTTTTCAAAAATACTTTATTTGTACATAAACTATTTCAACCATACACAACTTAAGAATACTTTAAGCTTATTATAAGAAGAATTTGTTTTTGGTTAAAATAGGTTATGCTGGGGAAATGGTCGAAAAGTAGATTTTGAACTACTTTTCATAAGATTTTCTTTTGTCCTATGAGTGATCAGCCTAAGTTTTGTGAGCAAATCTATTTCATATTAGAGATAGCATACACATAAATAATCAAAATACACATAAGAGGGTTTGAACGCACTATGATTAAAACAAACTATTCTAAATAAGACAAGAAAATACTTAGCATTAGGAACTATTTCTAAGAGGTTTAAATTTCGAAATGATTGCAAATCAAAATTAAAAGCAATAAGATCCTATTTACTTGGAAATTATTTTCTTATAAATTAGTTTCAATAATCACAACTAGTGTTTGCCTATTGTCAACTAAAATTTTATAGCTACAAATTGCCTAATCACTTTTTTTAATTTAAAATATCAAAACAACATTAGTTATCCAAAACCACCATATAACAACAACAACAACAACCCAGACCTTACCCCTACCTTGGGGTAGAGAAGCTGTTTCCGATAGACGCTACACTCATTCACTCCAAGAACTCTCCACCTTGCTCTTGGGGTGACTTGAACTCACAACCTTTTGGTTGGATGTGGAGGGTGCTCCCCACCAAAGCACGTAAAAGGCTAAACTCAATTTATGTTTCGTGTAATGGGAGGATGGAAGTGTAGTTAGTATTCTTTCTTTACCACATGTAATACTGCTTAATATTTCAAGTAATTAAAATTGAAAAGCTACTAATTAAATTGTGAGTGAAAATTATTTTTTCCAAAGAAAATACATGCTCCTTTAGTCCCAAATTAATGTTTTAGTCTACATTATGAGAATCAAATTTTATTACTTCCTCAAATCTTTTATAAATGTTAAAAAACATAAAACACTCCTATGAGAATCAACTTAAAATACTTTTTTCAACTAGAATAATATTTAAACGCCTATTGAAAGGTTTAAATTTAGGACCCCTAATTGAGTCTACGTGGCATCACAAAGCACACAAATAGTCAAGGTCCACGTCGCTACAAGCAGGAGAATTCCCCCCGTAGCAGAACACCAAAACATGCCACGTCAACATACTAATTGAAAGGGTCATTTCCGTCATTTAAATCGGTCAAAAAGAAAAGCCTTCCGCCCCGACCAGCATCCCTCGTCTGGTCTAAATCAGATTACATCGGCACATGCAACAGAGACAAATGTAGAATCAGTTTTACCCCCCAATTTCTCTTTAAATTGTTTAGTTCACCCCTTCACTTTCTATGTTGCCATCTTGATATAATTCTTACACTTTGTCGAACGTTAAATGACATTGTTGGTAAAATTTTGTAGATATTATGAGTCTTTTATTGAAGCACGCTTATGAATAATGAAATTTCTCTTGATTTATGAATTTGACTTGGATTATTGAAATTGTGAGTCTTTTATTTAATTTATATTTTATTTTTCTTCAATTATAATATCTTAATGCTAATTATTTTTCTCTTTAATGTTTAATAAATAGTGAAATAAAATGAAATGGGATAATAATAAGATGAACCATTCGTTCATTCGTATCTTTGTTGCAGTTGAAAGATCATACTATGCACATGTTCTTAGCCAACTAAGTGGGAAAAAATTGTATCACTCTTATATATGCATTAAGACAAACTCATTTGATTTTACGTTCATGTTAGTAATGACTTGATTTTATGACGTCAAACAAGTGGTCCTTCAAATTATTTTTTTCCCTACAAATTTGCTGAAACTTTAAATTCTTTATTATGTATCTCAAATCTGACATATTTAGTTTCGCCTTCTGCATATCCTAAACTTAAACTAATGTTACATTAAATTTATATATTTATCTAAATAAAAAATAATATTTTTCTCTTATCACATGTCAACTGAACATTTAAGGGCCACTTATACTTTTCATTCCTTTTTTTTTTTTCAAATTCTAAATTTTAAAATGAAAAAATAGACTAATAAAAAGTAAGATTTGATGAAATGTGACTTGTACTTTTAATAACATTTGTGATAGCACTAGTACTTCTAAAAAAATAAAACAATATCCTAGAATATTCTAAGTGATGATAAAGTAATCAATTCAAAGTTGACTATATTTATTGGAGTAATATTCATGTAGCAATTAGAAAAAGGTCATTTTTTCATATAAAAATCAAATGCTAAATTTGACTAATGAACTCAGAAATTCCTGATCAAAAGAAGTGTTCTAGCATTCAAAGAAAAATAATTGTACAGTTAATGTGAAGTGTAGAAATTATAAGTTTGAGGGGCATGAAAGAAACATTTTGTTCTAATCAGAACTTAAATTCTAACTTTTGTTTTTTAGGGGGTGTGAAACTGTGAATTGTCTAGTATCTGGTAAAACTGTTAAAAAAGAAAAAAGAAAAAAAAGCATTGGAAATGTCTTTCCTTTTTCTCCTCAGAGAATTTGCTTGCTTTTTGTGTTCTTACTTTGACCCTCTCTGTACTTACGCGGACACCACCTCCTTCTTCTTCTTCAACAATCTCTCTCTCTCTCTCTCTCTCACACACACACACACAATTCTTCTTACGTTTTGTCAAAATTTTCACTCCGCCGGCGCCGGTAACCGCTCCACTAGCGGCGCCACATTTCTCCGGCCACTGGAAAACGGCCGGAAGAGTTGTTGAAAATACAAAACCACGACGATTATTGTTTTGACTTAGACGACTTTGTTTGACTTGAAGCATTGACCGGTGAAAAGCTGTAGGTGGTGGAGTTGTTCAGATCTGTGAGGATTTAATTCCTAGGTTTTGATGTTTTAAAGGTTGGAGAGTTTTTTGAAAGAATTTTGAAGTGTGGATGGTAGTGTACGGACGGAGGAGGGCGGTGGTCGTCGGAGTAGATGATGAGCGGAGGAAGGTGGGGGAGGTGGCGGTGGTGGTGTAAAATTGCTTGTTCTTTCACATGGAATGGCAGATCTTGTTAGCTATGGTGATGCCCACCGTGATATTGACCAGGTCACCCTTTACTTTTATTATGTTATTTTAGTTTTTATTATCAGTTTGAAGATCTTTTTGACCTTTTTCATTTGTTTGGGTACTTTAAAACACAGTAATGTAGATGTAGTCTTAGAGGATAAAAAAAGCTTCTTTACTAGAAGCAGATTACAATTTGACAAAGCTTTGATTAAACCTTCTTCTTTCGGTGCCTTATTAGAAGTAATTATCAGTATTGATCTCAGCTAGTTTGGGATTGAAGCTAACTTGCTTGATTGATTCATGATTGACTGTACTTTGAAGTAAGATAGGTTGTTTGGAGATTTTGGGGAGCGGGGTGGCAGTGTGGCAGAGAAGAAATTCTGTAGGTCCAAATGTATCTGTCTGTGCTTGTCGATGCTAATTCTGAGTTGTTAATGTTTTTGAGGTTGAGAATTTAGAGTAGGGCTGTACTTTAAAGACAGGACTTAAAGCATTGGACTCAGGAAGGATGTTATTGGGTTATTCACTAAGATGACCCTATTCACATTTCCATGGTTCAAATTTACCAGCTTTATGTATAGTTCAGGGCCTTAGTTGGGTGTATTAAGAAGCAGTAACACTTATCTTACTCCGATCATTACCATTTGGTTGAAAAATAAATGTTAGACTGCAATCAGTATTTCCGCCGTTTTTTAGAAGGTAACATACTATTTCCACTGGAATTGCGAAAGATATCCATAAATTAGTTGCATATAGAAAGTCTAGGACATGTGTGATCCGTTAAGATGTGATTCTTCTATTTATCAGCTACTATTCCGAAAGGGAGATAAAGTTCTGATTGCTAAACTGTTGGAAGTTAGTGGCACAATCTCGCATATCACTAGTCTACTTGTTGTAAATTAGTGGCTGAAGCATGTGATTACTTATTAAAAGATAATTCTTTTGATATGTTAATGTTTAAAAGATAGATTTTCGTGTAACTCTCTTTTATTAGAAAAAACTCATTTATTCATTTAACTCTTGCCCTAACTAGTTCTAGTCATACATCCCAATGCATTATGATCTTGTTCCAGAAGAAATGTCTTCTCTAGACTCATTTCTCTTACCATTGGCAGGCATTAATTGCTTTAAAGAAAGGAGCTCAACTGTTGAAATATGGCCGCAAAGGGAAGCCCAAGTTCTATCCATTTAGACTTTCTAATGTAAGTTGGCATTAGCATGGGTACACTTTTTAGTTATGAGGGCTTTATGAAGTAATACTGCTGAGTGTGTAGATTTAGAGGTGTGTCATGCTTACTATATTGCATTTTATCGAGCTTGAGCTTCACTATGATCTTATGATTCTCTTGATGCTGTACAGTGTTTTTAATTCAATAACAAGTCTCCTGCTATGTTATATTAGTATTTCTTGTGAACTTTCTACTTCTATTTTGATTCAATGAATCAGTATAGACAAATGTTGGAACTTTAAGCAGTATGGTCCGATTGTTCATAAGATATTTGGTTCTGTAGGTTATTTGTCTTAAGCCTCGATGAACAATGTTGTAGGTAGTTGTGAAGCTAGTAGTACTTGTGGGTGAGTTTTGTATGTGTAACTATAATTGGATAAACCAGCAGTAACATTTTCAAAGGGAGTTCAAATAGTAAAACTAAATCCTAGGAAAAGCAGAGAAAAGTCTTAGTTTTAGGTTTCTTAATTACCTCAATACTTATATGAATTATACCTTTTTATGCGCTTTAATTTTTTTACTAATAATTATCTCGTCTCAAAAACTTCTATGCCCACACGTGTTCCCTACCCACAACTTAATCTGGAAGCGGTTGCTTTCGTGCTCTTTTTTCCGTTACTACATCAGCTGATATATTGTGACAGTCTTGACAGACAAATTCAACATCAAATAAAGGTCTGAACTTTCATGAAAACCAGTAATATGTTCATCTTTCAGTTCATGGAATGGGAACTCTGACTAATCTAAATGAAATCTGGTCGATGTGCTTGCTTAGGTCATGTCACAGTATACTTAAAACTTTTTTGTTTGTCAAACTATTTAATTTCTATGGCGAGAAAGAATCTAGAAGGTAATAGAATATGTGGGAGGAGATATTGTTGGAACCCCATATTCTTTCAGTAGAGTTAGATATAGAGACGACATTCTCACAATAGTTGGATATAGAGACAGCTATTTTTTTTCTATAAAATAAAGAGAGTTGGATGTATAGACAGAAAATACTGGCATAATGTGATGTGAAAGGATAAGAATTTGCATTAACTAAGATTGATTAAAACATGTAAACAATATGTGCTATAAGCATTCCAAATTAATCAAAAGAGCATTTCAATTGATACTGAATGATTTTCAAAAGGTCAGATTTTGGTTCACAATTTGGCAGGGGACTAGTGAATTGTGGTAATTTGACTTCTGAGAACGACGACATCTTCTGTTTATCTTTAAAATTAAAATTTAGTCCCAGAATGTTCTTGATCCCGTATAGTATGGTAACATCGGTCATATTTTACGTGAAGAAAGAAAAAGAAGAAATGGTGGATAGCTTTCCCCCTTCCATGTTAAACCATTGACCTTATTTATTCTTCTGCTGCAACTTTTATCCATCATCCATTGAGGATTTGTTTAGTCTTTTAAGTGACGAGGGTCAATATACATAAAAGGCACCCTTTTGAGAGGAGCTTCCTCTGAATTTTTCTAGTATATTTTGGGTTTACTCAACATAGTCGAGAAAACACTGAACTTTTTAGAACCTTTGCACGTGCTCATGTTGTGTTGCTAAAGATGTGCTTAAGCCCTTAAGGCAGGTGCAATATAAGCTTGGCACTTTGTTTGTTTAGGTGGCACTCCAGTATTGGTACCATGAGCTCTTCCTCTGCACGGTTTTTTCACTAAAATGCGTCTTTAGTTGTTGCTCTGCCTCGGCAATTCTTGGTTCTTCTTTTTGCTTTTTGTCTTTGAGAACACTGTACTCATGTTAGTCTTTATGGGAAATTTTCAGGATGAATCGTCTCTAGTTTGGATCTCTAGCAGTGGTGAAAAGAGTTTAAAGTTAGCTTCGGTGTCTAGAATCATTCCCGGGCAAAGAACTGTGAGATTATCTTCATCCATTTTCTCTACTGAATAAATTTTGCTTTTCATTTATGTAGAATACTTTACTCGAAATAACGTTGAAATGTTCCACAAATGGGATTAGCTCTTAAATCTTACCTGTGCTTTTAACTTACCAGGCTGTTTTTCGACGATATCTTCGTCCTGAAAAGGACTACTTGTCCTTCTCGCTCATATATAATTACGGAAAAAGATCCCTCGATCTGGTTAGTGATATAGACCTAAGTTTACCCTTTAATGTGACTATGTAGTTCATTTTCTGGTTTTCGTTGAGTTACACATGTATCTTGTTATTTCAGATTTGTAAGGATAAGGTCGAGGCAGAGTTCTGGATCACTGGTTTGAAAGCTTTGATATCTTCTGGACAAGGTGGGCGCTCAAAGGTTGATGGTTGGAGTGATGGAGGCCTCTACTTTGATGTAAAATTTACCTTCCTAGTTGCTTCTTTGTCTAATTATAAGAGTGGTTTACCCTATTTCTTGTTTAATTCGTATACTAAAAGATAGAGTATTGAGAACTGATAATTCTTATTGACCTTGAATCGTTTTCTTGTGCATGATTCTGATTGGTATATTTAATATGAACTGCAAGTAATATTTCCATTCTGGTCTATAGTTCACTACCTTAGACTGTCATCTGCCAGTTTTTCATAACACCAGTCGCTGAATATTAGTCATTCCTTTTTTTTTTTGTGGACACAACATCTCATTATAACATGGTATAGAATCTACCTAATAACCAATCATATGTATAAAAATATAAGATAGCAGCTCTCTACTGATTGCCAAATAGCAATGAATGCCATTGTCTAGTTCTCGATTTGGGTTTTGTCTTGGCAAACTGACTGGCAACTGGTTGTGTTTATCTGTTTCTTTGGTTTGATGTTTATGCTAGCTTGTGATGACGTGTTCAGCATGAGATGTTCCTGCACAAAATTATAATAATATCTAAGAAGTGACACTTGACAGAGATCATATGTGTGAGGTGTGAGCAATGAAATGATTAATATTATATAGATTGTTGCTTTGAATCTCGTATTTGCAATCCTGATGAGGAATATGTTTGATTTGTATTACAACAACAACAATAACAAATAGTGTAATCCCACAAGTGGGGTATGGGGAGAGTAGTGTGTACGCAAACCTTATCCCCCTACCTTGTGAAGGTAGAGAGGCTGTTTAATTTGTATTGGTATTAATTAATGACTTGAATTGATTTCATCTCATCAGATATTGATCCTCAATGCCCCCCCTCCCTTCAAAAAAAAGAAAAACGATCGCAGTCTCCTTCAGTCGATTAGTGTTTTAGTACTCCGTTTGGGTGCATTAGACTTGCAACTAATATCAAACTTCTAATGTCCTCTACAATCTGAACTGAACTATTTTGCAGGATAGTCGAGATTTGACATCAAATAGTCCAAGTTCTAGTTCTGTTAGTGCTGCAAAAGAAATTAGCTCTCCAGACGCTTCCTTAAGTTCCAACCCCAATACTTCTCCTAAGAGCTATCAACCTTATAGTTTTGTGCAGTCTGAAAGGTCACATGTAGCTTTGGATCAAGCAAATATGCAAAACATTCAAGCCAAAGGATCTGCTTCAGACGTGTTCCGAGTTAGTGTTTCCAGTGCCCCTAGTACTTCTAGTCATGGTTCTGCACCAGATGATTGTGATGCTTTGGGCGATGTTTATATATGGGGTGAGGTAATATGTGATAACATTGTCAAGGTTGGACCTGAAAAAAACTCCAGTTCAGTGAGCACAAGGGCAGATGTGCTTCTTCCAAGACCACTCGAATCCAATGTAGTTTTGGATGTTCATCATATAGCTTGTGGGGTCAAGCATGCTGCCCTTGTCACCAGACAAGGTGAACTCTTTACATGGGGTGAAGAATCTGGTGGCCGGCTTGGCCACGGTGTTGGGAAAGATGTCACTCAACCTCGGTTTGTTGAATCCTTGTCCTTTTGCAGCGTTGACTTTGTTGCATGTGGTGAGTTTCACACCTGTGCTGTTACAATGGCTGGTGAACTATATACATGGGGGGATGGCACACACAATGCTGGGCTTCTTGGTAATGGCACTGATGTCAGTCACTGGATACCAAAGAGAATTTCAGGCCCTCTGGAAGGACTTCAAGTTGCAGCAGTAACTTGTGGTCCATGGCATACTGCTTTAATAACATCAACTGGGCAGCTCTTCACATTTGGAGATGGAACATTTGGTGTTTTAGGCCATGGTGATAGAGAAAATATATTGTTTCCTCGAGAGGTCAAGTCCCTGTCAGGCCTGAGGACAATTGCCGTTGCATGTGGAGTGTGGCATACTGCTGCTGTAGTTGAAGTTATCGTCACACAGTCTAGTGCTAGTGTTTCATCTGGAAAATTATTTACTTGGGGAGATGGAGACAAAAGTCGTCTTGGACATGGTGATAAAGAACCTCGGCTGGAGCCTACTTGTGTGCCTGCACTTATTGATTACAATTTTCAAAAGATTGCTTGTGGGCATAGTTTAACCGTCTGCTTGACCACATCTGGTCACGTCTTTACAATGGGAAGTACCGTGTATGGACAACTTGGAAATCCTTACTCTGATGGGAAGTTACCTTGCCTGGTAGAAGACAAACTTTCTGGTGAAATTGTCGAAGATATTGCTTCTGGTTCATACCATGTGGCTGTGTTGACGTCCAAAAATGAGGTTTATACGTGGGGAAAAGGAGCCAATGGGAGGTTAGGTCATGGGGATGTAGAGGACCGGAAAGCCCCTACTTTGGTTGAAGCGTTGAAGGACAGACATGTGAAATATATTGCTTGTGGTTCTAATTACAGTGCTGCAATATGTCTTCACAAATGGGTTTCTGGTGCTGAGCAGTCTCAGTGTTCAGCCTGTAGACAGGCTTTTGGGTTCACAAGGAAAAGGCACAATTGCTACAACTGCGGACTTGTGCATTGCCATGCATGTACTTCAAGAAAAGCAATAAGGGCAGCATTGGCTCCAAATCCAAACAAACCGTATCGTGTATGTGATTCTTGTTTTACAAAACTGAGCAAGGTGGCTGAGATTGGAATCAATAACAGGAGAAGTGCTGGACCTCGCCTTTCCGGTGAGAACAAGGACCGGTTGGACAAGGCTGAGTTACGATCAGTGAAATCAGGAATGCCACCAAATCTTGATTTAATCAAGCAGCTAGATAGTAAAGCAGTCAAACAAGGTAAAAAAGCTGATACGTTTTCCTTGGGTCGTTCCTCTCAAGCTCCTTTGTTACAGCTGAAAGATGTAGTTTTGTCGACCGCTGGTGATCTGCGTTGGGCAGTTCCAAAACCAGTTATTACCCAATCGGGTGTTAGTTCCAGATCTGTATCACCTTTCTCTAGGAAGGCAAGTCCACCGCGTTCAGCCACACCAGTACCTACCACAGCAGGACTTTCGTTCTCCAAAAGTGTTGCTGATAGTTTGAAAAAGACCAATGAGCTTTTAAATCAGGAAGTTCATAAATTACGGGCCCAGGTATGTTAAGATCTCTGTAGGTGCTTTACGTTTTGCCTGAGTTATATGGTATTTGCTATTTCCTTCTAACTGATGTAATTTTCTGTGACTTAGGTCGAGAACCTGAGACATCGTTGTGAACTTCAGGAGATAGAGCTTCAGAAATCGACAAAAAAAGCCCAGGAAGCAATGGTTTTGGTGGCAGAGGAATCTGCTAAATGCAAAGCTGCAAAAGACGTTATAAAATCGCTGACGGCGCAGGTTTGCTCATACATTTCGTGTATTTTCACCCACACACGCACACACAAAAAAATACATACTGTACATGTTTATGCATATGTATTTGTATATATATATGTATATATACACGCACACATATATGCATTCTTTTCAAATTGAAAAAATGCTGGTTCAAGTTTTCATTTAGGTCTATTGCTTAATGACCAATTCTCCCTTTGGACCCTTGTTTTTTTTTTTGTGCTGAATGCAAAGGTGCTTCTTTCCTGTTATTCTCTTTTTACAGCTCAAAGACATGGCTGAAAGGTTGCCACCTGGGGCTTATGACGTAGAGAGCCTTAAACTAGCTTACCTACCAAATGGTGTGGACGTGAATGGCATTCACTATCCTGATGCAAATGGGGAACGCCATTCTAGATCTGATTCTGTCGCTAGTTCTTATATGGCCTCTCAAACCAGCATGGACTTCAGTACATTTGGAATGCAAAGCCCCAGCAAATCGCAAAGGGATTCTAGCAGCATTGAAGCTATTACAAGCAATCAAATTCTGACCCCCAATGGTATAGATGATCGAGCTGAAGTTAGACTGCCTAATGGCAGTGGGGCAGAGGTGCGCATCAATAGTGCCTCTGAAGCCATTGATAATAATAAAGACTCTGGGCCTTTACAAGACAATGAAAATGGACTGCAACCAAGAAATTCTCTGCCTCCTGGCAATCCTAACCAAATTGAAGCTGAATGGATTGAGCAATACGAGCCTGGAGTGTATATAACACTCGTAGCTCTTCGAGATGGCACTAGAGATCTGAAACGTGTACGCTTCAGGTAATTGGCTTGATCACTTTTCGTGACTGATTTAGCTCAATTTACCAAAGATATAAAGTGGTCCTCGTACAAAGAATTTCACATTTGCTTTCTACAACACCATTGGAGAAAATGTTATATCCGATTTTTTTGGAAAAGTAGCTGTATTATCTATTGATCAATGTGTTTTATGCTCAGAAAACATTGCTTACAATGATTCTGATATAATAGTTCTTCTGTAATTGAATTCTACAGCCGCAGAAGATTCGGGGAGCACCAAGCAGAGACTTGGTGGTCGGAGAACCGGGAAAAAGTTTACGAGAGATATAATGTTCGTGGGTCAGACAAGTCATCGGTTACAGGCCAGGCTGCTCGGAAGTCTGAAGGGGCACTCTCCCCGTCTTCCCAAATTTAGCAATTCGTTTAGATATCTTTATTTTTAGCTTCTTTTTTTCTTCTTTTCTTTTTCTACTTTTTGGTAATGGTGGGTGCTGATTGCTCGTCAAATTATTAGGGGGGAGAGCCAAAACCCTTCAACTTCCGTTCTGACCATATTCCACAAATTCCTCGACCTTTCTCTTTTGTGTTACTTTTTTGGTTCAATCTTAGTTCCTTGGGCGTCCCACCCCTTTTAATTATTTGTTGTATTGTAGTGTATATAATAGTATCAATCAATTATATTTGTTGCCCAGCAGGACCCGCCTCATTTCTCCTTTATTTTTGTTTGTCTTCTTTTAGGCCGACCTCACCGGTTGGGAATATACTTGGTGGGTCTGTTGTTATTGTTGTGTTCGTCTTTTAGGCTGAAAACTGATCCTATAAGCACAGACGGTAAAGAGTCTGAGAGTCAGATGGAAATGAATTTTGGAGAGATGATTTCCGTTATCTGTTTGGATGAGTTGGGGATAAAAAGAGGGATAAAATGCACTTTTAGACTTTTGCAAAGAAATGCTATCGAGCTATGAGATCATGGCGCTTATAATTAAAGAAGTTCAGTCATGAATTTATTCTCATGTTGGAGAGAGCACGCGTTGAACAAGTGCAAGTAACGTCAAATAGTGATTTTTTTTTAAAGAATAGGTCAACTACAGGAGGTAAAATTTCCTTTTTCTCTAAGAGGTCACCCTACTACACGTGACAAGTTCTTAGTTGACTAGGCAATAACAATCCCTAAAACACCAGCGGAATGACCAGTCCAAATGGCCGGTTTTTCCTAAAAGCCTCGAGTTTGTCAGTTGATGGAACTTTGAAATAAAGTGATTGGTTGTCTTTGATTTGGACGTGATGAGACGATAAATCCATGCACGAGATTCATCATTATTTTATTTGTTTGTCATTGTGTTATAAAAATGATGTTCGTCTAAAAGTTCTATTGCAGTAGAAGAAATCAATTGCTAAAAACAGTGAAGAATTGTAGCAGCTGTAATAGCAGTTGAATTTATCGGATTACTTAAAAATTTTCGACAATATAATTGTCTCTGACACTGAATTGAATCACAAGCATCTCTATGCGCTATGTTTTTCATTGACTCTGTAAAATCACAAATTTTTGACCGGGTCATATGGTGTACTATTAATGTGTACTAAATTATATATATACCAATCCGTAATTGTTTTTTACAGATCGCCTAAAGGATAATTTAAGTTATACAACGCCTAATTCTTTCAAGATCCAGGATTTCAATTTGCATAGGATGAAAACCAAGTGTTGCTTGCAAGAGAAGAAGATATGTCAAAATTGACTAAGTTATATAATATAAAACAATAAAGATATAGTAGCACTTTCTCGGGTCCCAAATTATTATTATTATTNTGATTTGCTTCCTGAAGAAGAGGCAATATCAGTCAAAGTCTTTTTCGTATTCATCTCTTTAATCAAGACTGTTAAATCATCAAGTTTTTTATTAAGAAAACTAACGTTTTCACCCAAAACTTTAACATATAAACTCAAATAATTATTTTGAGAAATTAATTTATTAATTTCTGCGATGCTGACTGCAGCAACATCTTCATCAATAAATTTTTGAAATGCAGTAAAAGTAATACCTGTATTATTAGGTAAAACAAAAGATGATTGAGGAGGGTAAATGGCTTTAGTAATATTGCCACTCCCGTCTTTATAAGATCTTTCCAAAACTTTTATAAAAAGTGGTAAATATGTGGTTATAAACCAAGGAACAAAATACATAATTTGAGTTTATATGTTAAAGTTTTGGGTGAAAACATTAGTTTTCTTAATAAAAAACTTGATGATTTAACAGTCTTGATTAAAGAGATGAATACGAAAA
>AWOL01S0094991.1:0-11544 GCA_000715115.1 Nicotiana otophora | reverse complement strand
ATATATATATATATGTGTGTGTGTGTGTGTGTATGTGTGTACGTATATTGTCCTATTTCTTCTGGACATTAATATGCAAGTAATGTCTTTGTCAATTCTCAGTATGATGGACCAGGAAATCAGATGCTAAACATAAACCGTGAAAAATATTCATTAAATAATCTCGTATTTATTTAATCTTCTTATTATAATTTGCACACTATAATTTTAGTATAACTTGTTGTCACGACCCGAAATTCCCACCTTCAGGACCATGATGGCGTCTAGCATTTCACTTGCTAGGCAAGCCAACGTTAAAAATAATCTTAACCATTTTTACGCAACTTAAATTAAATAGAAGTCAATTAATGAAATAAAGTGCGGAAGACCATAAATACCGAATTATCAAAATACATCCCCGAATCTGGTGTCACAAGTACATGAGCTACTAAGATAATACAGATAAAGGTCAGAATAAAATTCAAGTTGTTTGAAAGATAATACACAACTAAGAAAAGATAGAAGGGGACTTCAGAATTGCGGACGCTGTGCAGTTATACCTCAAGTCTCCTTTGGGTAGTTGAATCCGGGCAAGTCTATGGTACGCCGCTGGGACCAACTCCAAAATCTGCACAAGAAGTGCAGAGTGTAGTATGAGTAAACCCAACCCCATGTACTCCGTAAGTGTCGAGCCTAACCTCGATGAAGTAGTGACGAGGCTATGACAGGACACGTACGTAAACAACCTGTACAAGTATATACAAATACGAAGCAACAATAAAACAATAAATTAACACTTTATAAATTTGGGAAGGAACATGCGAAGGGAGTTGATATAATAATTTCAGCAGGAGAATTATAATTCCTCAACAATAAAATGAGCAACTGATGATATGAAAATGGCACGGCACCACCCTTCGTGCTTTTACACTATTTGAAAATGACACGGCATCACCCTTCGTGCTTTTACACTCTCTAAAAATGATACGACATTACCCTTCGTGCTTTTACACTCACAAATGGCACGACAACACCATTCGTGCTTTTACACTCTTCCTTACCATGACAATAATATTATAAATGATACAAATGGTACGGCATCACCATTCGTGCTTTTACACTCTTCCTTATCATGAAAATAATAATATAAATTTGGATAAGTATTTAAATGCGGGGATATTCACTTATCAATCAATTCAATACCAGAATACCGACTTCATCTTCCAAAATATTCAACAATAATTAAATGAATAACAATTTCACGAATAATAATCAAATAACCAATAATAAACTTAAGCAGAAATATCTTAAGTAAATAGGCAATTGTTCACAATAAAAAAATTCCATCTGCATGCTTTGACTCAACCACAATGCATATGTGATGACCCAAAAATGTCATCTTTAATTTAAACATTCATTTCTGTGTTCTATGAAGATGTTGAGAGCTTACCTGCTATGAGTTACATATCACCTGAATAGTTGATGTTAATGACGTTCCTTTTCTAGTAATATATTGCTTATGATGCCACTGTTAGTATAGTTTTCATGTTGTGTTATGTTGACTGGATTATGTATGTATTGTTAGGATTGGTTTCTGGGATTCTATGGCAGGTGGATAGGCCCAGTTATAAAGGAAACTCTAGAAAAAATTTTGCAAATTTTGGGAGTTAGTAAAAATTCGGGAAATTGAAATGGGTGAAAGAAGAGATAAGTTATGTTATGTGTTTGGGGGCACACTCTACTTCTCATTTGAGGATAATTAATACTATGGATACCAATTGGATATGATAACAAGTGTACGAGGCATATTATAAGTGATGTGTGGTCTAAGGAGAAGTTTACGTCTAAGTCAAGTTGGAAATTTTCATAATAGACTAAAGTTTCAAATGGGTACGCACAAGACCATATTTTGAACGATCATATCTACCTATATATAATGAATTATGTAATGATCTACCTATCAAATGAAAGATATTTGAGTCTAATTTATAACGCTTCAAACCGTTTGTCATTTGGATACTCCTACAAGAAGGTATGACTAAATTACCAAAGGCTAGTAAAATGCCAGTCTGCGGCCAAATCTACGATCGCAGAACCATTATGCGATCGCAGAAGTGGTCATACGACCGCAAAACCGGTCGCATACCTGTCCAGAGAGGGCACCAATTCTGCGGTGCATTGTGCGACCTGCATACCCATTCTACGGTCCATTATGCGACCGCAGACCCGATTTCAGAGGGTTAATTTTTCTATTTTCATAACCCGATCCCATTTTGATAAATAAACTTTGGGGTTTATTTTTGGGTAATTATGTGATGATTTTAGAGAGAAGTGAGAGTTTTTTAGAGAGATAAAGAAGATCAAGTGCTTTGTTCATTAAAAATCTTGTTCAAGCTTTGAAATCTAACAAGGAATTATCACAAGATCTTTACTCAAGAGGTAAGGTTCTAACACCTATTCTTCAATTTTGAGTTTGGGTAAAGATGGGTGATTATGAGTATGATTCTTACATGTGAGAGTATTAGTTATACATGCTTGTACCAATAAAGTTATGGGAAGATTGTTGAGTTCAAATGGGTCAAGATTGGATTGAAAATGGTAGAAATCTTCAAACAAAACTTTAATTGAGCATTTGAAAGGCAATTCGATGTCGGAATGCGATAATTTTTGTATGGTTGAACTCGTATCGGAATGGGTGTTCGGGGTTTGTGAGTTTTTCTGGGATTCGAGACGTGGTTCCCACTGTCAATTTTTAAAATGAATTTTGGATTTTAATCCGAAAAATTAGTAATTTCATATGGAATTAATTCCTACGATTCGAATTGAGTATATTGAATTATTTGTGACTAGATTTGAAGCTTTCATACACGAATTCACAAGGCAAAGGTGTATTGGAATCTTGAAATTTGTTTGTAAAGCGAGGTGTCTTGACCCAATTTCCCCTCCGTTAGGGTATCGTGATGTCACCTAGTTCCAGGGACTAGGTAAGCCTAACATTAATTGAAACAACAACATTCTTTAAATAATATCTAACAATAGGAAATAGAAATCTCTTACAATTCCCAATAATCGGCAGTACAAGTCATAAGCTCTACAGAGTGTCTGCTAGAAAACTTTTAAAAATACAAATGTCCAGAAATAAGAATAAATAGTACAAACGAAAACTTGAAGTTGACTCCGAAGCCTACGAACGCAGCAGCAGGTTTACCTTGAGTCTCCACAGCAATGACCCGCACAGCTACTAACGAACAAATACCTGGATCTGCACAAAAATATGCAGAAGTGTAGAATGAGCACACCACAGCTGTGCCCTGTAAGTATCAAGAATAACCTCGGTGGAGTAGTGACGAGGAACAGTCAAGACACCTACTGGTCTAAATAAACTGAGCAAGTATAAGTATATGAACAACAGAAATATGATATCTACATAAAGACTATGCAATATGGCTCACAATACAGTAATAGCAATAAGAAGGGAAACAACAAGTATCAGCGGAATACCATAAAAATGACACTGAAGAGTGAATGGAACACAACCTGAATCCAAAATCACAGATACAACAAGAACAAATAATAACTCAGCAACAACGACCGCTTTCACATCAAGTTTTTGTCAACAAACTCAACGAGGTACTGAACCTCGGACAATTCACAACTCACAAGTCTCAATATCTGAACTCTAACACTTGGCATCTTGTGCCCTCATTACACCTCATAACCGCACTGACGACTCGCGTGCCAAATAGAGCCATTTTCACATAGAAGGCAAGTAGGCAAGGGTGTGCATCTATACTCAACAATATCAAGAAACCCTATTATCCGATAAGAGTGCTAAATTACGTGTATGCTTGTGCAAGTGTCCTAACATAGTTCATACCATCTGGTAAGCATAAGAAAAAGAACGGACAACACGCAGAATGCTTTCTCACAACTTTCACAAGATAAAGCTCACACAGGTAAGTGTACAACTACACAAATATCAATAACAGGAATGCCCCTAGGCTATCACAAATCAATCTGTGACATAGCCTACCTTGTCTCGCCACGTGTGCAATAGTAAAGTAAATGCTCGCCTTGTCTCGCCACACGTGCATAATAATGTTCCCACCTTGTCTAATCTCTCTCTCTCACACACACACACATACACACACACACACACACACACACACATATATATATATATATATGTATATCCCGCCTTATCACGCTACATGTGCAAATATCAATAGTAATAATAGCACGGCAGAAACCTCGTGCAACCCCATAACAAAGAGATGTCAACAGAGGGCACTCCCGAGATATTGTCTCATAGTCCCAAAAGTAAATATGGAAGATAGGGGAATCTCCCAGAATACCGTTCCGTAGTCCCAAAGTAAATATGCAAGACATGGGCATCTCCCGGAATACCGTTCCATAGTCCCAAAGTAAATATGCAAGACGGGGGGATCTCCCGGAATACCGTTCCGTAGTCCCAAAGTAAATATGCAAGGCAGGGGGATCTCCTGGAATACCGTTCCGTAGACCCAAAGTAAATATGCAAGAACAACAAGTACAACAGCAATAATAACATTAATACAAGGTACGACAAGTAAATCAACTCAAGAATTTTAAATCTCAAAGAAACGATAGAACCAATTCACAAGGAATAACCACAGTAAGGAATGCTAAGCGTAAAGAGAACAACTCAACAAGGAAGATAACACGAGTCAAATAATTCCAAATAGAGATAGGCAGTTGTGGAAAGATAGCATGACCATAGAAGGGGTAAAATCTCCAGTTAAGTTAAATAAGAGTCAAATAGGCAATAAGAGTGAATCCTAAAGCAATTAATTCTAATCAAAACATATAGAGGTGAAACTAGTAAATAAGAACCTAACCATATCAAGAACAACTTTATACTCAGTGAATACAAGGAACTAAGAATACTAAAAGACCAAATTTCCACAAACAAGTCCAAGCACGCACTCGTCACCTCGCGTACACGGACTGCAATCAACATAGAAGACTCAAATCTTAAGGGGTAGTTCCCCCACACGAATTTAGGCAAGATACTTACCTCGAATCAAGCTCAAGCAATCGGTCACAATGCCCTTCCCACGAATATCCGACTCCAAATGGCCCAAATCTAGCCAAAACAATTACATATCATAAATACAACTATAATAGGCTAATCTAATTAATGAAATCAAGATTTTAATAAAAATTCCGAAATCCGTCCTAAAAGGTCTACCCGGGCCCACATCTCAAAATCGGGTAAAAGTCACAAAATACGAACATCCATTTACTCACGAGTTCACTCATACCAAAATTATCCAAATCCGATGTTTAAATCCCAATCAAAACTACAACCAAAAACGAGTTAGGAATCATTACCCCAAAGCTTCCTCTGAAAATCCCTCAAACAATCGCCAAATTTCGAGCTCTCAATGTCCCAAAATCGAAATGGGAAACAAACCCTAGAATTTCTCTTTTCTTCCCAGTAAACTCGCTCCTGCGAGCCTTCAACCGCACCTGCGAAAATCCCATCGCATGTGCGAAAATCACTTAAGGGGGACTGAGTCCGCATCTGCGAACAAGGGCCACTTATGCGAGCCTTCATCTGCGCTCCTATTTTGCTTTTGCGCGTCCGCTTCTGCGGATCTATGGCCGCACTTGTGGTCCCAGCTGGACAGGGCCAAAACCGCTTCTGCGGCTCCATGGCCGCTTCTGCGGCGCCGTACCTGCGGCCCAAAGTGTGCAGGTGCGATTACACTAGGTGCAACAGCTCCAGCTATTGCATAAGTCCCAAACTCAATCTGTTAAGCATTTGAAACACACCCGAGGCCCCCGGGACCTCAACCAAACATACCAACAAGTCCTAAAATACCATACAAACTTAGTCGAGCCCTTAAATTACATCAAACAACGCTAATAACACGAATCACCCTCCAATTCAAACTTAAAGAACTTGAAACTTCAAATTCTATAAACGACGCCGAAACCTATCAAACAAACCCAGAATGACGTTAAATTTTGGCATGCAAGTCCCAAATAACATAACAAAGATGTTCCAACTCTCGGAATTGCATTCCGACCCCGATATCAAAAAGTCCACTTCCGGTTAAAATCTCCAAAAATTCAACTTTCGCTATTTCAATCCTAAATCAGCTACATACCTCAGATTCACATTCCGGACATGCTACTAAGTCACAAATCACCAAATGGAGCTAACGGAACTGACAGAACTCCATTCCAGGGTCGTCTTAACACAGTTCCGACTACGGTCAAAAATTCTAAGACTTAAGCTTCCGTTTAAGGGACTAAGCATCCCAAAACACTCCGAATCATCTGGTAACTGAATTTAACCACGCACGCAAGTCAATACACATAATACGAAGTTGCTCAAGGCCTTATGCTTCCGAACGAGACTTAAATTCTCAAAATGATTGGCCGGGTCATTACACGAGGTAAGTGTCGTGGTTAACCTTGTGAGGGAATATAACTCTTAAATTATTAGTTATGTGAAATGCATGTGAATGACGTATAGGCGAGGTGACGAGTGTGTTTACATTGTCAAATTAATTGTTTGCATAATTATTTGAAAAATCATAAATTATTTTAAATGATGAATTAATTATTATATTAATTGTTTCTCTCGTGTTCTTTGCTCAATATCATGCCTTGAATCCATGTTATAATTGCTACGTGCTTATTTGATTTATGTGACTTAATTTTCACTTGACATTTAACATACTAATTATTAAAATGCCTATTACATCCTTAATTTTCACAATTAATTGCTACTTGTTATCACTTATTTCTAATAAATAATAATTATTGTATGCTTGTTGTCTTATAATGTTATATTAATTGTTGTATTTATTGGAGTAATTTCTTTTATAAGAGTTGGTAAATGAATATATTGGAGGAGCGGGTTGCACGCCGCAACAGAATTGATTAAAAAGATATATGGGAATCGGATTGCACGCCGTAACAAAATTGAATATGTATATATTGTGGGATCGGGTTGCACGCCGCAACAGAAACTGATTGAAATAATATTTAGTTATGACTGTCGAGTTGGCTTCAACTGTTGAAAAGCGATACCTGTTTTATTCTATTATTGTTGTTATTATTGTTATAGAGTACAGGTTAATATAAGTGACCTGCCTTAGCCTCGTCACTACTTCGTCGAGGTTAGGATCAACACTTACTAGGTACATGGGGTCGGTTGTAATCATACTACACTCTGCACTTCTTGTGAAGATAACGTAGTTAGTCCCAGCGGCGTATAATAGATTTGCTCGGATTCAGCTATTCGCAGTAGACTTGAGGTATAGTTGCATGGCGTTCGAAATTCTGAAGTCCCCTTCCACTTTATCATAGCTGTGTATTTCTTTCAGACAACTTTATTTTCATTCAGACCTTTATTTGTATTATTCTAGTAGCTCGTGCACTTGTGACACCAATTCTGGGATGGTATTTAGACATCGCTATTATTATGGATTATTCACAATATTTCAGACTTTACTTCCGCATTTGTTTCATTATTATTAATTAATTTAAAATTTGTTTTAAAATGGCTAATATTATTCTAACATTGGCTTGCCTAGCAAGTGAAATGTTGGGCGCCATCACGGTCCCGAAGATGGGAATTTTGGGTCGTGACAAGTTGGTATCAGAGCACTAGGTTACATAGGTCTCAAGAGTCACGAGCAAGCTTAGTAGAGTCTGAAGGATCGGTATGGAGATGTCTGTACTTATCTTCTAGAGGCTACATAGTTTAGGAATAATTCCATTTCTTTCATTCTTTATCGTGCAACATTGATTTAGCTTGAAACATATATCTCATATTCCTTTGTATCCACTCATGTATGACATTGCGCACTCGGTATTAGTTGTGCATCGACGGTTCGTGATGCCGCAATGGACTACGAAGGAGCCAGAGATGCTCAAACATTGCCTCACCGTGTGGTTCCGACTAAAGATACGGACGTATTGAGAGATCACCCAGTGAATCATGTGGGGGGTGCAACGGACCTTGGCATATGGTTAATTTATACGAGATGTGATGGTTAATATTGTGGATCGTCAGACTTGTGACCTATGACTTTGCGCCGAGTGGGGGAGTCCACCATCAATAGATGGATTGCGGGGACATGTGTTATATCAGTTTTGGCCTGAAATGTATATATGTAGTACTGAAAGGTTTCCCAAAATTTACACATGTTTAAGGCTTGAAATTTTGTAGAGGATAAGGTTAGTACTTGCGGTATGTCCGCCTCCTTAATAATCCTATACTTCAGTACCAAAGGAATAAGAGAAACAACTTTAAATTTACAGAAGGTCTACTCAATGTGGACGTCACAGTTGCGGATTTTGGAGTGCTTCGGAGGAACTACAGTGGTTGACAAGATTCTGGATTATGTGGTTCGTTCCAAGATTTGTCTGTATGGAGCTCTACTTTTGTTATCTTTATATATAAATAAGCGTAAGTATGTTAAGAAATGAGTCAGCTCAGCAGTGTTGAGTCAGCATAACAAAAAAAGAATTTGGCCTTGGGAGAGATAATTCTCTACCGGTGTTCGTGGCAAGCCTATGAAGAGGGTAGACCAGCCAATGCAACACTGCCCACTTGGCTCAGTTCTCAGAAACATTTTTTAAAGAGTTTATTTCCTGGACTCTCCGTAATGTGTGGAGCATAGGGTTTGAACGGTTGCGTCAGGTCATCATGACGATGTTAGAATATGCAATCAGGTTCAATAGGTTAGCCCGTCATACTCCTACTTTGTTTCTACAGCCAGAGAGCGAGTCCACAAACTCATTAAAGGACTCAATTATGATCGTAAAATTTTGTACGACTCTGGAGCTACAGGCTGATACTTCATTTCCACTAGGGGTAGAAATTGCCAAGATATTAGAACGTGTTCGGGGAGAGGAAAAAGGAAACTAAGGAGACCAAGACATCTCTAAGTTCTAGGGAATTCAGTGGATTCTACTTTGCGAGTATAAATCATTATGGCGGGGGCTCGGGCAGTTAGCCAGCCCAGTCCGCACATCGGATTACTTGGGGTGCTCTTTAATGCACCACCGACATGAGTTTCCTACAATGGTTATTCTAGTTATCTGGCACAAACTCAGTATGAGCAGCCAAACCTGCAAAGGGGTTGTTATGAATGCGGTGATACTAGGCACATCATGAGAAAATTGTCCCGGACTTGGGAGAGACATATTTTATCAAAGCACTCAGGTTAAGTGCCCCATTACAGTTACTACACCACCCACACAACTAGTTAGGGGTGGAGGACAGGCGGGTAGAAGGCGTCCTATAGGTGGAGGCCCAGCTGTTGATATATTTATTTTATGGTATGGTGGAGGTCGCTGCATCAGATGGTGTCGTTACAAGTATGACCTCGATTTAATATAAAGGAATAATTTCCTTAACTTGATTCGGTTCTGAGTATCGAGACGAGTCCTCCTATTGTGCTCCACTTATGAGTGAGCTTCGTAATTTTATAATCTACTTATGTGTTTACTCCTGTTGGGAGATTCTATAGAGATAACTACACCTATCATTCCATGTTGGTCACTAATAAGAGCTGTGAGGCTAAAAGTGGCGTTCCGTTACTCATTTCGGTAAGTTTCGATGTAATTTTCGGATAATTAATTATAAATTATGAATTATATGCCCTACCGGTGTGGGGTTCTTTATGTGTTGTGATTTTGTGTAACCAAAATTATTTAAAAGGAGAAAATGGAAATTTTTGATTGGCACGTTGTGCATATTACTTGTGATTTAGAACTGAGGATGAGATCCTCGCATTTTAATATAAATTGATATGTTTAAATCGGGCTACGAGCTGCGGTGGAAGTTATATAAGGACGAGATCCTTGTGAGAAAAATTCTTGTGTTTAAGTTCTCCCTTGTGAAATTAAATTTGTACTATAGCAATAATAGGGAATCATGCTTGTTAGGCTTATTTGAAAATTCTTGTATGAAATTCTCTATGCATACTTGCCAAATTCGTGTTGTAATTATTGAGTTTTAACCTACGAGTTAGGTCCCCACCCAGGTGGTGTTAACTTTAACTCGTTAATTCGGGTAAATAATTATGAGGTCTTCATACCACGCATCTCATTATCAGTATTGTGAAGGTTTGAAACGAGAATTTTGTTAACATGAAATTAATTGACGATTCTGTAATTGATTATGAACAACTATTATTGATACATTTTGGCGGCACCCGTATGAAATGAATATCGGGAACTGTGTGCCTCTTCAAGAATTAATTCACTTAGCCCATCAACATTAGGCACACAAATACGACCCTGCATTCGCATAACTCTATCTTCCCCCACAGCAACATGTTTGGCATCCCCATGTCGTACCGTGTCCTTAAGGACAAGTAAATAAGGATCATCATACTGTCGCTCTCTGATGCGCTCATATAAAGAAGACCGAGCGACTGTGCAAGGTAGAACCCGACTGGGTTCTGAAATATCTAACCTCACGAATTGATTAGGCAAAGTCTGAACATCTGCCGCTAACGGTCTCTTACCCACCGGAATATACGCAAGACTGCCCATACTCACAGCCTTTCTAATCAAAGCATCGGCCACCACATTGGCCTTTTTGGGGTGATACAAAATAGTGATATCATAGTCCTTCAACAGCTCCAACCATCTTCTCTGCCTCAAATTGAGATCTTTTTGTTTGAACAGATACTGAAGGCTATGATGATCAGTAAATACCTCACACGAGACACCGTAAAGGTAATGCCTCCAAATATTCAGCGCGTGAACAATGGCTACCAATTCTAAGTCATGAACAGGATAATTCTTCTCGTGAACTTTCAACTTCCGCGACGCATATGAAATCACCCTGCCATCTTGTATCAATGCTGCACCAAGCCCAATGCAAGATGCATCACAATACATCGTATAAGACCCTGAACCTGTGGGTAATACCAACACTGGCGTCGTAGTCAAAGCAGTCTTGAGCTTCTGAAAGCTCAACTCACACTCGTCTGACCATCCGAATAGAACACCTTTTTTGGGTCAGTCTGATCAATGGGCTTGCTATAGATGAAAACCCTTCCACGAACTGGCGATAATAACCTGCCAAACCCAGGAAACTCCGTATCTCTGTAATTGAAGTAGGTCTAGTCCAATTCTGAACAACCTCAATTTTCATAGAATCTACTTTTATGCCTTCTGCCGATACAACATGCCCCAAAAAGGCTACAGAGTCTAACCAAAATTTACATTTTGAAAATTTGGCATATAACTAATTATTCTTCAAAGTCTGAAGCACACTCCAAAGATGCTGCTTATGCTCCTCTCGACTGCTAAAGTAAATCAGGATATCATCAATGAATACAACCACAAAATAATCCAAATACGGCTTGAACACCCAATTCATCAAATCCATAAAATTTATTGGAGCATTTGTCAACCCAAATAATATCACTAGGAATTTGTAGTACCCATACCGAGTCCGAAAAGCTATCTTAGGGACATCAGATGCCCTAATATTCAATTGATGGTAACCGAACCTCAAGTCGATCTTTGAAAACACCTTGGCAC